>JAPDHH010000244.1:0-242110 GCA_032158285.1 Phytophthora sansomeana
GCTACGTATTGCTGCAGAGCTAGATTACTCTTACGCCGAACGTTCACAATGCTGAGTTGAATGCGGATCAGCAAGCACGTTTACTGGAGACGTTGAAGCGGCATGAGCATATCATGATTGCAAGCGGCAATGCTCTGCCCTCCGGCATATAGTGTAGTGTGACATCGACGTGCAGGGGCATCCGCCTATCAACAACGCGCACGTCGAATCGCTCAGAGGCACCTCAAGAAGTTGTTTGAGCTTCTGGGTCTACTCCAGGCGAGACTGATCTCGTTCTCGGACAGCACTTGGGCGTCCCCTATTGTCATCGTTCTCAAGAAGAACGGAGTCGACATTCGACTCTGAATTGACTACAAGATGGTGAATGCGGTTACCGCCATTTTGGAATATGCGATGCCTCTTGTCGATGACTTATTGACCGACCTGGAGGCGTACCTATGGTTCTGCTCGCTCGGCGCAGCGAGTGGCTTTTGGGCCGTGATGATGACTGAGCACACTCGAATGATTTCGGCATTTGTCTGCGCTCTGGGGCACTTCGAATGGCTCCGTATGCCGTTCGGACTGAAAAACGCGCCTATGATTTACCAGCGCATTATTGACAACCCTCCGTGGGTTTTGTCCAGCCGCACGGTGGGTGGATAAACTTCGCGGAGAGGATGAAGGAAGCTGAAATCAAGTCTCGTTTAGAGGCTCAGAAGGTTCCCGCCATCGGTATGGAAGAGTCAGGCAGTGGACAGAGGCGTGGAACGCCAATGACGAAGTTTGAGGCAGACCGGGTGTCATCGGTCGCGAGCGACCTGGTGACAGTACTGATTAATAGCCCGATCGCCGATATGTTTTCGACCGGGGAGCCGGATGTATCCTCGCTGGTACCGGTGTTTGATCGGCGGCCCTTCGTGGATGACATCTGCTTTGGTGCAGAGTCTTTTGATACGTGCCTTAGTACACTCGACCGTCTTTTAGACAGGTTCGCGGAGTGTCGGATCAGCGTGAGCTTCACGAAGAGCATCTTTGTCCAGACGCGAGTTGATTTCCTATCACACGAGATCACCCCAGGACGCATACAAGCTGATCCTAAGAAGCTCAAAGCGATCACACAGCTTTCGTTCCCGAAGTCGAAAATGGGCGTGCAAGCTTTCCTCGGTGCGCTCAATTACTACAGTCGCTTCATCCAAGACTTCGCTGTCTACGGTGCAAGCCTCTATCAGGTCAAAGACAGTGACTTCGAGGTCGGGGGTGACCTCTCAGCGGCCAAAACGAAGCTTCGCTGCGCTTCAGGAAAAAGTGTCGGCAGCACCGATACTTCGTCATTTCGACAAAACACGTGATGTGCATGTGATGCTGTATGCCAATGAGTGGGCGTGGAGCTCCACCCTGATGCAGAAACATGACGAGAAGCTGCACCCTGTGCGATTCTGTGGACGCGTTCTGAAGGACGCCGAGATGAATTACCACCCGGCCGAGAAGGTGTTACGCTTGCTCTTGCTCCTAAAAGTGTGTTACACGCAGCTCGCGGGCCGCACCATCCATGTCTACACGCGTTTCTCGACTCTCGATTGGATGCATAAGTCGAAGACATTGTTCGGTCGGACTGCTCAGTTCGCCGTGTTACTGTCCCCGTGGCACCTGAAGGTGCAACGAGTCAAGGAAGCCAACTGCGCCTTCGCCCAGTTACTACAGTTGACCATTACGAGCTTCGTCGACCTCGACGAGTCGTTAGCAGCATTCGCGCCACCAACACGAGGCTCACCGACAGCTCGGATCGACCCACATCTACTATATGCACGACTACCTCGTGACTACAGAGGATTCGTTTTGTCGTTCGACGGCTCTGCCAAGACAGAGAAACACGGCGGTTACGTCAGCTGTGCGTGGGTGCTGTGGCAATTACCTGAATGGACTGTAGTGATCGCCGCGAGTGCTTATCTCGAAGTCACGACTGTCAACATGGCGGAGTACACCGGTATGAGCAATGGAGTCTCCGCAGCGCTCAAACATGGCGTGCAGGATCTTGTAATTGTCGGTGACTCGCGATTAGCAATCCAGCAATCACTAGGGGTGATGCCATGCCGCAAGAAGTCGTTAATGACTATGCAAAATCACCACAGACAGCTCACCAGCAAGCTTCGGTCGGTGAAGTATCTACATGCCATACGCGAATATAACGCGGCCGCGGACTCACTGGCGAGTGAAGCACTGGAGCACAAGCAGTCGAACGTGGTATCGGACGAAGACAGAAAACGCGTGCTGACCGAGTTAAACCGCATTCTTGAAGTCATCTACGAAGAGTCGGCTGAAGATGTGGCACCGACATACACCTTCGGTCACAACAGTCCGAGCACTGGAAAAGGCTGTCGGTCCAGGAGCAGTTTTTTTTAATTTTGTACGTGATGAGGCAAACTATGTATCAGTGACGACTCGACGACAAGCGCGCCAGAAACGCGTGCGATTCGCGGATGAAGCATCGGTAATAGGTCAGCGAGAATCCTCCTCAGGACGAAGCGAATGGTGTGCCGACAGATACCCCAAACGCCCTAGAGGCCGAGCAACGTCCTGCAGGACCGACACCTCTGAACGCCGAGAACATCGACCCAGCTGCAGTCCAAGAGGAGCATCGTCAGCGCATCTCTAGGGCTCAGGACGAGGAGGCAAGATGGTCTCACCTTAATACAGTCCTGAAAGGAGAGGAAGCGAAGCTAAGTTACAGAGACGCACGTGACGCATGGAAGAAGGCTGACAAGTTCGTTCTCAGCGAAGACGGTTTGCTTTACTTCTTGGAGACGACTCATCAGAGTGGTGACAGCCAGCAAGAGGAGGCAACGTTACGTCTAGTGGTGCCGACAACGATGATTCAAGCGGTGTTGCAGATCAGCCATGATTCGCTAGAAGGTGGACATCAAGGTATAGTCCGAACTTTCAACCGAGTTCGAACGGACTACTATTGGATTGGCTTATATGCTGATATGAACAAGCACGTGCAGTCCTGCCCGGATTGCAACTGGAGCAAGAGCCGTCCCCAGCTACGAGGGTACTCACCTGGCAACGTGCTAGCCGAAGCCCCATTTCAGATTGTGTCGGTGGATTTTGTCGTACCGTTGCTAAAGTCTCGGAGAGGCAACACGACACTTCTGCTATTTCAGTGTGCTTTCACTGGTTTCGTGATGGGGAAAGCCATGTCCGACGCTACTGCGTTACGCGTTGCCCAAGCTTTCGAGGAGTGTGTTTACAGACGCTTCGGAGCGCCGTCACTCATCCGTCACGACCGAGATCCTCGGTTCATGAGTGAGGTTTTCCTTGCCTTCACCGAGATGATGCAGTCTCGGTCGAGAGCGACTTCGAGTTATCGGCCGCAGGCTTAGGGTTTATGCTGAAGACCCTCTGCAACAGGACTGGGATGATATCGCAGAGCATTTGATTTTCGCGATCAACAACTCGTACGACTCGACAAGGAAAGAGACACTATTTTATCTCGTTCATGGGTGGGACGCGCGTACAACGTTGAAGGCGATGTCGTCGTCGCTCAAACGAGGTACCGGAGCCCAGACCGACGCTTTGAGGTGGCGCAGAGAGGTCCACCGACAGCAGGAGATCGCGTTAGAAATGGCGAAAGAGTACCAAGGGTCTGAGAAAGCACGCCGAGCTCAGAAGCACAACGAGTCTCTGAGCTGTCAGGAACGAGCATCTATACCAAGACCAAGTGACGATGAAGCTTCTGACGCGGTTCCGACCGATGACCGAGATAACGGAGAGCCCCAGAAGTCTCTGTTTGTACCTGGAGAGAGAGTTTGGTTGTACATGGAACAAGTGAAACCTGGATTAACGAAGAAACTCGCTCACCGGTGGCATGGCCCTTTCAGAATCAAGGATAAGGTCGAGGAATTCGCGTACGAGCTAAAGTTACCAGACCGGAGTGGATACCGATTTTACCCGGTAGTGCATGTGTCGCGACTGAAAGCTGTGAGAGAATTTGAGGACAGACCGACAGTTCGGCTGGTGTCTGACGTTACCGAGGATTCACGTTTTGATTTCGACGAAGAACTACTTCCTGAGGATAGCTGGGAGCCCGACTATCGTACGGGTGAATACGAAGTGGAGGCAATTCTAGATGATCGAACGCCACTGTCAACGAGCACTGAACGCGCTGTCCGGGAGTTCAAAGTCAAGTGGGTTGTATATGATGAACCCACTTGGGAACCTGCCTCAAATCTGTCGTGTGGAGGACTTCTGTATGATTATATACGACAGAAGAGAAGTGAAAGACGCTTGCAGATGGTCCAAGTCGCTGATGAGGATTAAATGCAGTGCCAAACGAGAATTGGATCGACCGTGGGGTTGGTACAGCCCACGGTAGTGATCGAAATTGCTACTACACCACAATTGCATGATGTATTTGAAGTGAACGAATTTTTGGAAAGAACTTGGATTGCTGTGGAATTAAATTTTGGTCCTAAGCTGCGACTACAACAAAAACCAGACTTCGGTGATACCTTGCACAGCTTGGGAGGAGAGAAACGGAGACGAAGGTGGCCAAACCGAGGCCTAAATTTGGCCGGTGGTGCCGGGAAGCGATGCACCATCAGTGGCCGGGTGTGGAACACGACCTGGCGAGGCACCAGAGGCTTCAGACGCTTCGTCCGACTGCTCGACAACGCCAGCAGCACCAGCCGCAGCAACAGGAGCCGCGACCGTCACTTCGGGAGATGTTTCAGCCTCTTCACGGCGGCGGAGCTCCTCAAATTCTTGAACCCACGGTGCCGAGATCTCTTGAGCCGTCAACGAGGGGCTAACCACAATACCGCGGCCAACTTCTTCACGAGTCATCCCGCGGGGAAAAGAGAGGCACATCCGGGTTACACGGGGCGAACGTCGTGTTGAACGGGTGTTCGGACGGAACGTCCACCCATCAATTGCGCCACGGCTGCCTTGCGTCCAGCACCGACACTTCGCCGACCCAGTCTTCAGAGGCAGGAGCCCACGGAATCACCTCGAACGAGTACTGGAGGATGGTGGGCTCCAACATGAACTCCGTGATCATGGTCGGTGGGCTGTCGCTTGTGGTGGTACACGACAACCAGAATCGGTGGGGGACCTGCTGGCGAAGACGGTCAGCTCGCAAGTTGCGCGCCTTGTTGTACCGTCTCCACGCAGCCAACACAGCCTGGTACACCGGTGACGATTCACCGAGCCTTCCAGCGAGTTTTCGCAAGAAACGCTAGACTGAGGCAGCAGAGATCCAGTGCCCCCGTTCCCAAGTAGCGATACCGAGGTCTGCTTTCTCGGTCGTGCCCACAGCGGTGCCCTGAAGCTGGCGCCAATGCTTCACAGCCCTCGGCAAACCGGTGGCGCGGGTAGAAATCTTGACGTCTGGCATGTAGTCGTCCGCGCCGAAAAAGACAAGGACGCTCGGGGAGCAAACCTAGGAGGACTTGCCAAGGGTGCAAGGGATCCTCATAGTTGCAAAACGCGAGGATCCCGGCGACCGTGCACGGAGTCTCGGTGTCCGCTGCCAGAGGCGGAGGAACCCGACCGTTGTGGATCTGGCACCAGCACTTCTGAGCTCCTGGGGCGGTGAAGCTCGGAGTCAAAAACGGAGACGCAGAAGGGGCCAGACGCCGGGAAGAAACGGTGGTCGGGCCAACTTGAGGGGCGGACGCAGCAGCAGACACTGGTGTAAACTTGCTTGCGTCCGTCCCAGGCGTCGTTGACAGCGTCGCCGTGACTTCTGAGCGCGGCCGCAGCACCCGAGGAGGTGTACGAGGTGGCGTGGCCACCGTGAGAGCAGTAGAAACCGCGGGCGCACCACTACTTGCAGAAGCCGCTGGCATCGAGGGCGGAGACCCAACCGAAGTGTCTGTAGTGGTCATATCCGCACCGTCGGAGGCACCAATGGGGACTGGCAACCCGGACGACACTTTGGAGGAAACGAGGACAGACTGAGAGCCCAGGACAAAGTCGTCCGATGCTGCCTCCAGCTCCGCCGCTTGATCTGACCGCAACCCAGCGATCACCGAAGCTTCACGCACCGGACGACCGTCGCGCCGAGGCTGGGAGACTACAGTCGACGAGAACGGCCTCTGAGCAGGAACCGCAGCCTGCGAAGCCTCTGCCAAGTCCTCATCCACCGACATGTCCGCGACATCAGCCGGTGGGCCCGATGCAGAGGCTCCAGCGGCAGGCGTATGCAGAGCCGCTCGTGGACGTCGAACCCGTCGTCATTGCCCGACTGCTGGACTTGTCAGCAGCGTGAACCGGAGGCGTTGCCGACACTGAATTTGAAGTTGTAGACTGCTGAGCCGGCACCGACCGAGTTTTCACCCGCGGAGGAACCAACGGACGCCCGAGATGCTTGGATAAAGGCAGCCGAGACGATGAATCCTTGACAGAGCCTTGAGGCAGTTGGCGACGACGCTTGACCGACGGAATTGGTGGACCCGAATCCTCTGAGTCTTCAGAAAGACCACCGAGGTCGATCGTCGAGACAGAAGACTCGGACGAGGCTTCACCACCTCCGTCCAATGCAGCAGAAGCAGCTGGCACACTTGGAGAAGCTTGGGAGGACGGAGCCACAGCCACTGAAGACGAAGGATGTACCCGCTTGGTTCCGGACTTCGGCACGTCGATGCCCAGGACGCTCACGTCGATCTCCTCACTAGCAACACCTGACAGAGACAAAGAGGTGGTGGGAAGATGAGAGCAGACGATACGAGGGCAGACAGAGGCTTACCTGCCATGACGGCGACAAAGAGGTCAGGGTCGATGTCTTGGTCAAGCGCGTACTTCCGGATTACATTGTTGGAGAAGCGTAAAGCCTCGTTCTCCGCCTCCAGAGCTTTCTCCCGCGCTTGAGGTG
Organism: Phytophthora sansomeana; assembly: GCA_032158285.1. Lineage (NCBI taxonomy): Eukaryota > Oomycota > Peronosporomycetes > Peronosporales > Peronosporaceae > Phytophthora > Phytophthora sansomeana. The sequence goes on from JAPDHH010000244.1 coordinate 6,851, forward strand.
CCGAAGGGGGCTGCGCAGAAGGGCTTGGATCTTGGCAAGCTGCGCGGTGTTGGCAGCGATCCCAGCCTTGAATTTCTCGCGGTCGAGACGGAGTGTACGGTGGGCCGAGGCAATCGACCTGTTGTACGCCTCGGACTCGACCTTGAACTTGGCTTCAAGCTCAGCGTGGCTCGTGAGAGCCCCGTTAGCCGCCACCAACTGTCGGTGGAGGTCCGTGCAGTCTTGACGGACGCGCTTGAGCTCGGCCGAAGCCTGACTGAACTTCCCCGACACATCAGTGCAGAGAAATTCAGCCCTAGCAAGGGACGCCTCGGTGCGGCGCAGTCGGTCTTGCAAATCACTGATGACGCCTCGGAGCTCCTGCACCTCCTCCGGCAGACCGAAAGGTTCACAAGGAGGAGGAACCACAGCTTCCACAAGGCCGGCGAGGTTGAAGCCCGCCCCAAGCGGTCGTCCAGGTTTGGGTCTTCACGCAACGGGGGAACCCGGGTCGTATGGACGAACAGACGAGCGAGCCGAACGAGCTGCTCTTCTGACGCCGAGACCACGCGGTTGACGACCTCGTCCGCAGCATCGTCAGCAACCGTCTGCACCAAATGCGGAGTTACATCAGGAAGACTAGGCTGCGCCAACGCCGACGCAACGACCGCGGGAGCCTCGGTGGAGACTGACGGCGGCGGAGCATGGTGCTCTAACGCCTGCGCACCATCAACCGAGGTCTGCGAAGCCCCGGACGAAGCAAGGAGGGACGAAGAAGCTTGCAGCACGGGAGAACTCGGACCAGAAGCCTCGGTTGGGACGGAATGCCGCGAAGCAGTCCGCCCCGAAGACGAAGACGCGGACGCCGACGCTTGAAGGAAAGCCGAGGGCGAGCGAGCAGACGGAACCACCGACGAACTTCGAGAGACAGCAGGCAAGCCGGCCGAAACCTCGTTTTGGCTGGGAGAATGCGGCGCACCACGCATGAGAGCCACGAGATCTGCGTTTGAGGCCCCAGAAGATGCGACCGGCGAAGTTGGAGGCGACGAGACCTCGGGTGACTCTTGTACAGCACCTCCCGGCGATCCAGAAACAGTAGGCGACGGAACCGAGGTCCCCGGTTGACTCAACGACCGAGGAGGCGAAGGAACCGGCATTCCAGCAGGCGCACGATCACGAGCCGCAGATGAAGGCTCTGACGATGGCTGTATGAGCAACGCAGCGGAGATACAAGATGTGCAAGTGAGTAACGAGATGTCGGGGGCATCACGAGAGCTAGGAGAGCATGGACGTACCTCGGAGTCCTCGCCGAGCGAGCAAAGTGCCAGTGCAGTGGCCTCCTCCAAGTGACGAGAACGACCAGGCATCGGCGAGACACCACGACACTCTCCAGCGACGCGGTTCGGGTCGCGGTGGCGGCAGTTGTGATGTTGAGTTGTGGCCGAGCTTGCCGAGCCGACCACAGAGGCAACGGGATCGGACCGAGAGGAGAAAGTTGACGACGGTCCTGATTGGCCAGCGAAGTTGCCGCCTACATTTACCGCACTGGAGTGCCTAGGACTAATTTAGTGACAAAGAGTCCTCGGTTGGACCAAATATACTACCGACCGAGGACTAAAAAAAAGTCAGAAATAGGTCAGTTTTGGTCCCTTTGTGACAACCACACGAGGGCACATCGTAGGTACGAATTCGTACCTATGTGGGATTAGGGATATCCTACAGAGATAGGTTCACACTTGATATTTGTATAGAAATCTAGGATAGAGCATAGGAAGATCGAGCTTGAAGATGCCTTTCCGTGTCAACACCGCGGACCCCGGCAGTCTGCAATGGCTCGAGGGGGACCTGAGCTCGCAAATCCAGGTGCCAGCTTAAGCACTGCGGCGCTCATCGCGCACACTGTTTGAGAGTCCGCGCGATACTTCTATTTTGAATACGCATTAGTAAAGTATCCTTCGGTTTAGTATATGCATCTTCTCAGGATTTTTGAGTGCGGGCTATTATGGTAGCCCTGGCCACCGCCAAACGGCTCGTCTGCGCGATCTTTCTTTCCTACATGTAATGAAAATCTATCAATTTGGACCACGGTCACTTTGCATCCTTCTCGCCAACCCGCAAACGACCGGCACACAGCGCAAACAAACTTCATGCGCACGCAATAATCCTGTTTGGCCTGGCTGTTCAGCACTTCGTTACTTCCTATCTCAGGAAAATAGTAGTATAGAGTCGTCAAACGTACACCCCCTGTGCTGCTTCTTTGACGGCTGCATCAGCTGTAACATGCATGCTTCTTCCAACGTGACTGTCCGTTCAAAGTTGATCAACTCGACTGAAACCTCACTAGCATCAATCCTGGCCCCCGACTTGGTAATCGCAATATGTCAATCAAGAGCAACCCCAAACCGATGGGAAGTTGATATATCGTTACATGCGACCATGTACATTCGCCAATAATCATGTTTGGGCTGTCCTCCACAACACTTTATATCCCAGGAAAAATAATGCCGTGCTAGCACGGAGAAGCTCTGGCTTTTGAGATTGCTTGACGTACATGTACTCTAATAACGCGACTACTAGTGTATGAAGTACATACCGAATTGCACTTCTCGTCTACCTGCGCTTTTGCCACAAAAACGCATCTGCTGCGCCTGCTTCGCAGCCGCAGTATCTGTACGCTAATGCATCGGCCTTACATGACACAATTTAACCCAATGCACCTTTTGAGGTTGCGCTGCAATTTTAACTTTATCCCATTTCGTTCGTGCAACATTCACTGGGTGATTGGGTTTTGATGTTACCCCTAGCCGACACAAGCAACATTCACGTGGTTATTTCGTTTCTGTATAGATTATTTAGTATGACAGGTGACACCTGAACCTGTTTCTGAGGCTAATGAATTGAAAATTTCAAATTTAGACATACAATTATACGGGGAATGACACCACTTTGGGCTAGAAAATCTAAATTTTTATCTGAGATAACAGTTCAATTGAGACAAAGAGGTATTTTTGTTTGAGTATGTTACGCAAATCTTTATTCTTTATATTGAGAATTAGAAGAAATAGTTTTTTTTAGACAGAATCGCGCCCCTGTAGAAAATCTGGATCAAAAATCCAGAGAATTGCACGGTCTACATAACTCCTGCGCAGATTCTGCTGCTACGAAGCAGGCACATGAGATGCATTTCCAGTTGCCAAACATCTATTATAATAAATATTACTACAAAATAGTGACGAACAAAGGCTATTAATAGTACTATAATACCTTTGTATCATACTAATATATCAGGAATATCCAGAGCTTCCCGGGCAACGCACGGCATTAGTTTCAGTTAAGTTTACTCTTCGCCTCTTTCGCCTTTTTCACCTGCTCTCTACCTCCTTTACCTCCTCCATACAAAAATCAAGTGAAATCATTCACTTATCTAGCAAATTTGTAGGAAAATGGTGCTACGCAATATGATTGGATGGAATTACGCTAGGCGCTGCCGTTTGGCTGTTGACGTTGAAGTGGTTTGCTCTTTGCATTGCTGAGCCTCCCGAAGTAGCCGAAGGACTGTTGTGACGGATAGATCTCCAACCCGACGCTTTTTTTTATGTAGTTGCAAGCTATAAGTGAGCCATCCCAAGGCGAAAAACTTCTGCCGCCTCTTGTTCAGACATATCGGGTCGTACAGCTGACCCAGCCGCCTCTGCTGATCGTTTGATGTGCCGTATTAGTACACCCCAGTCTGAGAACATTTTGTGCTGGCGGTTGCTCGGTAGGTCATGGGATCTAATGCTTTTAAATGGCGGGTATTTCATGTGGTTGTCTCCAAACCACCACAACTTCCAAGCTCCAAACGGTCCCGTTTTCGGAAATTCAAAAGACTTCGGAAGCAAGTGGTATTTTATAGTAGTGCACAGGTTGCGTGTCCCTCGTATTATCATCAGGACAATTTGTTGGTGGATGGGGACGCGCCATTCCAGCTCTCACTAGCAGCCTCTCTATCGTTGATTCGAGCTGCGCTTTAGTGATGTTTCCAGCAGCGACTCCTTTTTCTTCAATTAAGTGGCCAATCCCTTCCAAAAGAACCGGCGGCAAGTTGTCAATGGCGGATTTCATTGATTTTAGTTGCTTATAAAGCTCCACATGCGGGGGAATGCCCGTTGGAATCATCCAAGACGATGTATCCACTACCAGTTTTGACAGGAGTTGCTCCAAGTAGTCATCGTGTCGAAATAAAAATGTTGATAGTAGAGGGTGCGAAGTAGGCAGCGTAGCTCGAAGATAATTAACGTGAAATACCAGAGAGCCAATGCAGAGTTTGAGAATGTCTTGAAGCGGACTATCCTTTTTTAACGCAGGAAACATCTCAGCCACACATTTGCACGGGATAGAGTCTTGATTGTTCTCAAAATGCGGTGGAAGGACCGCAAAATCTGCAGAATTAAGCGGAAGACCAGCAACAACCCGGCCAAGATACTGGTCACCCGCTGATTCATACCGTATGTATCGATCCTGCACCCCTCCTAAAGACCAACCAACTCTTAGACACACACTAGCGATGGATGGCCCGCCAGTCGTGCCACTGCAGGCGAATATTGCGACGCCTTTGCGAATAGAATGTGTCCCGTAGTGGTTAATACCGGATCGCTCAACCATAAGCTGTCTTAATGCTGTGCCAAATCGTGCTTCTTGCTGGGATCCAAGAAAAAGGGGTCCTGGCTGTTGTGTGGGTCGGCAAGCTAAATAAATTGCCAGGGCTGTTGTCCAACACGTTGCAGGATTAAAAGGGTTTGCGTAGATGTGGCGTGGGTCTTTTTGTCCACTACCCTCTTGATTCGTCTTGGATTGTGCATTACGCTCCCAACGCTGTCGTCATGAGCGCTCAAGTGCTCGGTGCAAATAGTTTGAACAGATTCAGATCGAGACATAAGATTCCATTGCGTAGTCAAAAAAATGAGAGAAGCCCCCGTCTTCCTTCAGCAAAGTTGATTTACAAAGATCCTGGTAGATAGAATATGGCAGTGGGTCCTTGCCGGACTCACGGGGGCACCAGCTTGATGCTCCGAGGCTTGGAGCCGTTTTAATCCGGAAAAGAACGTCGACATACTCTTCTCGTATGATGTGGGGAGAGGTATTTGCTTTCGTCGATAAAGGTCTTTAACAGCGCTCCGATATCCATTAAGAGTGCTGATCCCGACAGATTTCCGCTTCTCCACTAAAAACTCTTCAAAATCACGCGCTGTAAAACGATCGAGATTAATTTGTCCACACCTATCAAAGTAGCTGCTCGCCTCGTTGCTTTTAGTTGATACAATCCAGCGAGATATTGCTCTGAGACTACCTGCGTAAGCGTGCTGTGTTCTTGGAGCTATACACGCATCACGCACATCTTGTGCTGTCACTGCGTTTGAAACAATCACTCTCGCCACCACAGGAGCTCCAGTCAACCTCGCACCACCCGCTAATTCACTCAAATCAACTACCGGGGCCGAATCAGGCGTGCCCATCGCTGTGGACGCAGCAACCTGCACAGGGACGGAAGTGTCTGTCCTTGACCGAATACTTGAGCGTGTATGAGAAGCAGCTTTCTCGCTGGAAGTACTCCGTGCAGTCATCTTAGATGTAGCGGCACCTGTCGATATACGCCGATCCTGAATGCCGTCCAATACACCGTGAGGGCCGGGCCACTGTGCGGTGGCACCACAGAGCCTCTTTATTGCGAGCAGTATGCACCCCGAGCCTTGTCCTGAGAGTCAGAACGTAGGAACAGCGTCGTGTTGCGCCCGTTTGATGGATCCTAACTGTGACCAATCCCAGGACGCTGTTTTCGTGTAGGATTTTTTGGCTACAAAACAAACACTATTGGGCCTCATACGGCCTGCATACAAATTTTAGGTCATTCTGCCCCCCACTATTTTGTATAGCAGTAAAATCAACGGCGATTTTTCCTACGATTGCATACAAACTCGCAGATACCGGCTACGAAACAACGACAATCGCTGATATCTTGAGGGGATGCAAACCAAGCTAACTCACTTTGTAAAAGCGATGGACGAGCTTAGACCTCCCTATCCTGTCTTGGAGAGTCCAAACTACGGTGCCCACCGACCCAGTGGAGCTATCATGGGCAGAGAACATAGCACTCTGACGGCTGCAGCTTGTTCTGTTCGTGGGTCCCAAAGTGGACAAACCCAAACCCCTCATAATTTTGGGACTTCCCCACATACAGACCAGCCCTGCAGATACAAGCTCAGAAGCGCGTCCAAAACACCCCAGCCAATTATATACGGCATAACATCATCCACAACGCCTACACAAGCATCTCCACTGCACAGTCGAGGAAATACGACAAGTCCAAGATCGGAACCAGCTCGCCCAAGAAAGAAACAGCGACCAAGCGCTGATACTTCCCACTCATCTAACCACAGAGCCACTGGCGCAAAAGCCCCGCCTGATCGTGATCCGATGTCCGAGTTAGCTGAAACCTATCGTGGTATGTGCAGTTCTGGTATTTATTTCGAGATCACTCCGCCTCGGCTGTTACCAACCAAACGCCAGCACAAGCCAGCGGTATGTCAATTTATCGATCTCTTTCTACATACTGACTTTTGATATATATCTTTCTAACCACGAGGCTCAGAACAAACACGCAGCATTTGCCTTTTGTAAGGTGTCGATTTATTTAGTAACTTCAAACAGCAAGGTTTCATCTCACATGAACAAGCACCACAAAGTAGAAATGGCGGACTATGAAGAACAAGAACGCCAAGCGGAACACGCACGACGTGCGCGCGTTCTTGGACCAGCACTTGATGAAGCAGCCGGTAACCCTAAGAAAATCACGGTTGAGCAACAGGAGTGAGTGAATATGTTGTTGGCACGATGGATTTCTGGGCACTTTCGATCCCTAGTTTTGATTGAAGACGAAAGATTTCTTGAGTTTATTTCTTTCATTACTCGCGATCTTGGGGGTATCAGCGTGAGTACCTCGAAACGAAACCAACTGCGGCGATGTATCGTTATTCTTGCCCGTGACTTGAGAGTCGAAGTTAGCGCTGACATTGATAATTCATGTATCTACTTTTCCGTGACCAGTGATATTTGGACAGCTCGAAATGCCCGCAGCTACATCTCGTTTACGATTCACTACGTAACAGAAAACTTTACGCTTCGAATTTGGACGTTAGAGGTTACGGAAATTCCTGGTATTCACACAGGTGATGTGATTAAGAACAAGTTGAAGAAGATAATGGAACACTGGGCCTTCGTAAGGAACGTTGTACACGTTTTGTTCACGATTCCGACTCAAATATGGTGAATGCTTCTGGTAATCTAGGTATTGACAACACACCATGTCTTGCCCACGAACTTCACCTTGTTGTTTCAGGTGCACTAGCAAAAAAGAAGAAGTCATTTGACTCTGAGCGTCCAGCTTGGGCATCAATTGTTGACGTGGAAGAAGATTCCCTATCGAACGAGCATGAAGAGGGCGATGGACTAAATGAGACTGAGCGGGCTGAAATGGGGCATCTTCGAGACCTTGTAATTGATGAAGTACTAAAATTCGCCGATAGTGTCCTTTTGGATCTGGAAAAAAATGCAATGGAGGCCATGCGCGAGGTTGTTTAGTCGTTTCGATCTTTGGCTGTGTACTTTCGGAGGTCGTCTAAGGCCCGCAATCGTCTTGTCGAAATCCAGCAAAAACAAAGGGCAAACTTCCTGTTACCATGATCGTTGATTGTCCAACTCGCTGGAACAGTTGCTATGATATGTTAAAGCGATGCATTGAGCTTCACGGGGCGGTGGATGGAATTTTTCAACATTTGCACACAGAGGATGGCCAAACAGATTTAGAGACGTGCGGAACAAACTTACGAAGCCGACCCACAAAGATTGGCTAGCAATTGACTGCCTTTGCACTCGTTTGAAACCATTTGCTGATGTATCAACAACACTCGGTGCGCAGTTATATCCGAGTCTACCCCTTGTTATGTCTTCTCTTGGGGAACCCAGTCTGGAGCTAAGAGACCAACAACGGCATTATGTGCACAATGTGGTGGCAATTTTGGATCTAGTGAGTTGATTATGAAGAACGCCGAGAACGTTGAGCGCTCACTCAATTTATCCAGTAGTAATGATGCAGGATTTCACTCCGTCGCGCGGTCACAGCCACTTCCACGTCTACATCGAAGTGACCAAAATTCGTTCGAGGCAAGTACAGTTGCTCTCGCACTTTTGACATATCAACATCACCACTGATTTCACTCGAAGTCGTGCTTTAAGAAAACCAAACGAACTCCAAACGGTGACGTATGTCGTATGTTCATGCCAAAGCAGATATGTGCTGAAACAAGGTGGACAGCAGACAATCACATCGAATTGAAAAGACAACCCGGAAATGAGTACATTAACACGTACGTACCTGTTGTTAATGCCGTTTTCAAGTGCAACCACGACATCAAATTTTTGGGTGCTGGTGAAGGTAAGCCTTTATGTATTACGATCGGGATGTTGCGGAATGCTAACTACGTTTAATATTTGTGCCTAGGACCTGAAAAGCCTACTTTGCTATAAAATACTCCACAAAGCCACAGCAAGATATTGAGAATCCATGGGCATTGCATCTACATGCATTTGATAAAGCTAATCAGCGGATAGTTGACGCAAATGATCCAGCTGTATTGGGGCGTAGGCGTATTCAGTCAATGTGCTGCACATTGACAAACCCTCAGGATAGCGGCTCCAATGGCATGCCTCTATTCATCAAGGGGGATGCAAAGTACTCATCACACTGGTTCGTGAAATTACCTCTTACAATGGTACTTCGAGCGATTTGCCAGTCACAAGAACACCTTGACGTCCAACTGGAGGAAACCAACAGCGGAAATACGTTCAAGCTCTCGAGTGTATGGTTTGGCTACATATATCGGCCAACGGCGCTGGAAGCTGTGGACTTGATGACGTTTGTAAAGCAATGGGAACGTAAGAAGAGTAGGGCAGGCAAGCGTTTCCTAAATGGCCACGGTCTGCATAATTCGCACACATCGTTCCGAACCTCAGCGAAAAGGATAGTGTCTGTCCGTCACAAACGACTTCCTGATATTCGACGTTCAAATTTGCCGCTTGAGGAGCGGCTACGATATCAACGATCAGTGATGGTGTTATTCAAACCATTTCGAAGTGCACATGATTTTACTGCGGAAAATACAGACTTTGGTGAGTTTTATCAACGATGGTGGGAATCCGAAGCTCCCCCAACAGCTCACACATTTGTAAAACACAATGCAGACTATTATATTTCTCGAGAGCTACTGAACGCTCAAGAAGACCCGGAAATGACCAGATACAATGGATATTCTACTGGATTAGATGGAAATGATGATTTGAGCTGTGATGTTTTCGATGAAGAGTTCGATAGTGATGAGGATGACTGGCGTTCTGAAGCCTTGCCGGAAAATGATGATTTGTTTGACTTTGTGAATCCACGTGATGCCCCAACAAAAAACATCAACATGCTTGAAAATGCAATCAATTGTGCCGATCTTGCTGCGGCTTCTACAACCCCGGATGAAAGCCTTCCTAGTTCTGTTGAAACTTTTTCAATGAGTATCGATGATGTTGAGCAGTACCTACGTGAACACTCAAACATCCGGAGTTCGCGCCAAGAAGTTGGGCACGTTGCAACGCTAATAGAAACCTACCCAAACTTGCCTATGGGCGTCGAAATGCTTGAGGCAGCATTGGCTGTCTCCGATTCTTTCGAAAGTGGTATGCTGTATGCTTCAGAAATTCAAACAAATTTCGATGCTCTAGCAGAGTTACCTTCATTACTCCGTGTGTCATCGGCGTACCAACTCAATGCAAAGCAGCACAAGATGTTCATTAAAGTAGGTGAAAGGTTGTTGACCTCGCTTCTAGTTGAACATCGAAAAGAAGCACAGTTTATTGGGTGTCTTGGCGGGCATCCTGGATCTGGAAAAAGCCGTGTTATTGCCGCTTTACAGACACTCGCTGTAAAATGGAAATCAAATGGAGCAGTGGCCACGGGTGCATACCAGGGCGTTGCAGCTCAAGCCGCAAATGGCCAAACAATTCACAAATTGTTCGGATGGCACGTTCATAAACGAAGAAAATGGACGCCGACAAAATTGCATACGAAGAAAATTGGAGATCGAGCCGCTCAGGAGTTAAGGGGTTTTGTCCTATTGTAGTGACATCAAACGCGCTACGATCCGAATTCAATATTTCAGCGATTCGAGCATTTTGCAAACAAACCCAAGCTCCTTTGCATCGATTTCCAGCTACATGTAGTGTTAGAAGGAAAAAGCATCCACTTTTGCAAAATCTGCGAAGGTCGCTTGATTCGATTTGTGACGACAAGACGGGTGGGATGCCAATTCTCCTGGAGATTGCAATTGGGTCGATGGTACAGTGTACGAAAAACATATCGCCTGCTTTAAAATTGGCAAATAGATCAATCGGAACCGTGGTTGGCTTCCGACCAGCTGAACACGATGTCGTCGACATAAAAATTGGAGAGGGGAGGGTTGATCGAGCATCGCCACTCGTTGCCTCCCGACATTGTGTACGTAAAACTTAAAGACTACGCGACCCATTCATTCTTTCCAACCTTACCGCTTGGAGTAGTCCCCATCTGCAAAAGGGCCGAAGTGGAGGTCACCATCAAATTGAATAACAGGTCGTTTGCTGTTTCAATCACGCAAGCACCATTGGTACCCGCGTACTCGTTGACTACCGAAAAGTGCCAAGGCCTCACCGTCGAGAAAATGATTCTTGCACCTCTTCGACATCCAACTCGCAAAGTTCCCCAAAAATCATCATTTTATGTAGCTGTGACGCGGGTGAGAAGTTTATCACAACTTTACCTCATGGCGCCTCTTACGATGACGTTTTTGAACTACTTCAAACCAAGTGAATATGCATTAGCAGAGAGTCGTAGATTACAGACAATGGAAGATGCAGAACACCCGTAAAAATACACTATTATCTTTTACGTTCAAGGCGAAGTAAAAAGCCAGTAGTTCGACGACCACGCTAATCTGCAATTTTCTTCTGCGCGCAGCGTCTCCTTGGTGCGCCTATAACAGTTGAGACATCAAGTCACTGTCTGCTGCGGCCGCGCAATCTTATCGTCAGCAGCGCCAAGGAGGTTGCCACAATGAGCAGAGCAACGCCGAAATTCGCACTCACGAACAACTTGATGTGACTGCACGTCATCGCCATGGTTGTCTGGCAGGTACCGCATGGTCGTCTTCCAGGTGCCGTTTAAGTGCGACTCTCAGTACAAACATCCTAGCTCACCGGTCATTGTTGCAACCCACGTGTCTTCGCCTGTGACGTGTATCACGAAATAAAACTAACTCGAGGTGCCAGTAAGAGCCTGTTCACTTGGTAGCTGGAGATAGAGATTCTGTAGGAGCTGGTGGATCTCTATCTCCAGCTCTGTTCGCCACCATCTAGTCTCGATATTGATATTAACCTATCAGATGTAGCTAGCTGCGTCGCTCTCCTGGCCGTTCAGTCTCCACAATTTGCATCGATGCCAGGATCAACAACAGCCCGAACAAGCCCGGTGGACTCTTCTCCTGAATCTATCGGTACGCCATCTTCCCGTGGACGCACTAGATCGAGTACTGCGAGCGACGCATCGTCGTTCCTCGCAACCTGCGCAGATCCCTCGCTAGTCGATGAACCCGCCACATTTGTCGCTCTAGCGCAAACGTCATGCACAACCCCTGCGTCCAGTCCGGACCTGCTTGACGTCGCAGATGACGGGACGGCAACAGCTTTGTCGACATCTGCCACTACAGCACTTCGCTCACGCGTTGATGAAGCAGCCACATCGGCTATCAAGGGACCAAAACGGCGTGGTGGCCGGGGGAAACAAGCTGAAACTGACTCCAAGGCGAGCATTTCCTTGACGCCGAAGGCTGGGAACGCGCTGCTGCGCGCTCGATTTATCACGCACCGACATCGATTCCAAGGAACCAGAAACGCTAAGCAACTTGCTGCAGCCTGGAAATTGGTTGCTGCAGAAACGTTTCTCATGGGAGAGCTTGAGGTGGACCCTAATCAATGCAAATCAAAGGTAAATGACTTGTGGATCATCTCAATGTATTCTCAAACTGATTTAATCTCTCTCTTTCTTTTGATTGTTGTTGTTATGTAGGTGAAGCATATGCACAAACAATTTACCGATTTTCGTGTTGCTCTTGAAGCTACAGGCAATTCCACCGACAAACCGCTTAAGGAGCCTCCGTGCTATAGCTTGATGTGTGACGTGTGAGGTGGCCACGACGGAATGGATACAAATGCATTTTTTTCAAGTGACGCAACTGAGAACGCTGCAGTGGAGAACATGGCATCGCAGTTTGAGGAGGAAAGCTCTGCTGACCAAGATGTCCCAATCGACCAAAATGATTTTGTTGAAGATGGAGATGGTGCAACTGGCAGTGGCGGCCAGCATGGTGGATAGGAGACGCCATTCGGGTAAGCGAAATCGTGAGAAGTCCGAAGCGGCTGAAGCAATGAGAGGCATCGGGGCGCGGGGCTGAATAACATTGTAGGAAGCCGAATGTAGCAATGATTCGAAATGCAGAACTGTCACTGTAAGAACCTGTGTCTTCGGGCCTCGTGGATCGTCTTCACTTTCTTCAGCGAAGAATGCGGTAGCCTGTCCTACGGCAGCGCAAGAAGCGACCAAGACAACTTCATCCATCGTGTAATAGCCCCCCGCCCTCCAAAATCTCTAGCCAACTGCGGTTGTCTCCAGCTCCAAGAGGTGGAGACGAAAGCTGTCTAAATCTCCAGTTGTCATGTTGTAAGGCGTGTCATTTCTACCAATCAAGTCCCAAGAAAAATTTGCTCACCAGAATATCTCCATCTCCAGCTACCAAGCGAACACGCTCTAAGCTGTTACCGTTACGAACCTCTACATATATGCGGCGACAGACTGTCTAATCTGAGGAGGCCAGTCAGCCCAGCCGCTCCATTGGTTGTACACGGTAGGCTTCTCTTGATGTCCACTCACACTTAGCGATCCTGAACAACGGGTGGCCGATGGAGGTTGCACGAATGTCGTTCTTGTCCGACTGGAGCAACATTCACCCTTTTGAAGATAAACTCTCACGGGTTATCTGATGTATCGTCAGTTTAGCTTGCACTTTATAAGGTGATAAGTTTCGCGATATTACAAAAGTATCCAATTATGCTTTTATACAGGAAATGCGAGGGGTTTGCGATCCCACTAAGACTCTGGATATAAATATCCAGAGAACGACAGCTCTAGCGTTAGTTGATCTCATTGTCGCTTATCCTTCGGCCCACTGAAAGAGCGTTGACCTATCTTACTTGAGCTCGGAAGCGCCGGTGAGGCAGTTCATGTAAATATACGTGTCCACGCCGTGACCCTCCATGGGCATGATCGCCAACTCGCCACCAAAGTACTTGGCATATAGCTGAGCGATACGCAGCCCGAAGGAATCTGAGAAAGTCCAAACCACTTGCACGCCTCTCCAACACGTCCGCGACCGGGTCGTATCCACTCGAAGGCGGCGACGTCGCCGTGTGGTAGTAGTTCGACAGCGCATTGGCTTCCTTACGAGTCATACCACCACCAAGGTCCGACACCTTGACGCAAACGCCGTGCGGTCCACCAGATATCAGCACCGTAACAGGCGGCGGAATGGTGTCCCCCGTCGTCTTGGCCGCAGCAACGCTGTTGATCACCGCGTTCTTAAACACCTCGGTCAAGATGATTTCAATGTGCTGCGGGACGTAGCGATAAGTGGCGTCCACGTCCCCACTCACAATGATCTCAGGGAGCTGCTCGCCGTTGAGACTCTCCTGCCACAACGGCCGCACCTTCTGCACAATGTCCTGCGCGATCTTCACGGGCGAGCACTCGTCGTTCACAATGCCCGTAAAGCCAGGCTTCGGGGTTTGCGCAGCGATGTGCTGGTCCACGAGCATGCGGATGCCAATGCGGGAGTTGTAAAAGTTGTCGAGCGACTCGCTCAGTCCCTGGGGCTCGTACTCGAGCGCCTGCACAGCCTCAGCGATGTTCCCGTGCATAGTGGCGTGCTCCTTGCGGATCTTGCGGTGCAGTTCCACGAAATCCCTCTCGCTCGCGAGATTCGCAGGCAACGGGGAGGTCATGAGCTGGTCGAAGCTGTCCAGGAGCTGCTCGCGTAGTGACACGATGGGCTTGGCGTTCGGCAGCTCGTCCGGGAGGTTCTCGAGGTCCACAATGCGGCGAGCGATGCGGATGGGCACCTCGCGGTGCAGCAGCTGCGCGGACGTGACGATGGCGGGTGCGTTCACCTCGCGCCACTTGTCGAGCGCCTGTGGATCATTCTGGAGCGACGCGGCAATGGCGGGGCTGGCGTGGGGTCCGCGCTTGAGCAGCGCCTGCAGCGTGATGGGCGGCAGCGGGATGTGGTGCAGGCGGTACACCTCGGCCAACACTTTGGCTCCTGCGGACGTGGTCATGACGACGCGACTTGGGGAATGAGACGGTGAAGCAGCAACGCGGGAGGTCTCGGGCGCTTTATCTTGTGGGAGTGCGAGGTTGGAGCCGAGGATCGATTTGGTGCTTGCGCAAATCGAGCGTTTCAGCCAATCAGCGTCATTCTTGAAGTTGGCTACAGAGACAAGACCATGGTTTTGATGGGGATCACTTGCTATTGTTGCTGTGGCTGTTGCTGGAAGATGGCGTCGCTGTAGAACGTGGACGAGTACTCGAGTTTATCTAAGACCAATGGGTCAGGCACCTTTCTCCGCCAGAAGCGCCGCGCAGCTCGCGTTGCCGTGCAGTGAAGCGCAGTGGAGAGCCGTCCAACCGCAGCGATCCACTTGGTGCACGTCGGCACCAGCAGCTAGCAGAGCAGAAACTACAGGAGCCATACCTCGAATAGAGGCCCAATGTAGGGCAGAGCGCTGCTCAGCACTAGTCAGTGAGACGTCCGCTCCAAGCTCCAGTAACCTCTGGACAACGTCAACGTGGCCATTTGCCGCTGCACATATGAGAGGGGTCCAGTCGTGGCCGTCGCGGGCGTTGATCTTTAGTGTGCATGTAGAAGGCTGAGGTTCGCCAGTGGGGTCGATTTCTGTTGATAACGTAGTCAATTCAACGAGAAGATTTACCACCTCGAGCTGGCCGTAGTCGGCGGCGTAGTGCAGCGAAGACCAACCAGAAGCATCCCCAGCGTTCGGGTTGCAGCCGCGACTTATCCACTCTCGTACTTGGTTGATGTGACCGCGACCACATGCTAGGCGCAGTTCTTGGCCATATTTGTAAGCTGGCGCGTAGATCAGAGCGAATACATTGAGCAACTCTTCTCTCGAAAGAGAGTCGTCTGCAGCAATAGTCGAAGTTGCTGGAGCCGCGCCGTCGATCGGCGGCGCCTCATTGTTTGTCAAATCGTCGCTGGGAGGAACTTCGCGCACCGGAAAGCAAGGTACCACAAGTGATTGATAGAGCTCGTCTGATAGCGTTAAGCCTGCTTGGCGCAAAAGAGCAGGTATTCTGGCGATGGCAATTCCATCCTCTGGAGCTGCATTTTCTACTGCATCCGCGTCAATCGCCTTGAGGATGACCTTAAAATCCTGTTCGCGGAGCTCACTAATTCGCGCCACGTCCACTCTGCTAGGCCCATCAATTACACCACCGCTTGCTGACAGGGTGGTAAGTCGAGCAGCTGAAGCTTCGCCCGATGCACTCGACCCCGCCAGAAGCATCGTCTCTTTCTTCGGGTTCTTCACCCGTGCAATCGTCAAAATCACATTCGTCTTCGTTGCAATAGAGACCCCATCGGTTCCCAGGTATATCTCCAGAGTATGCTGATTACAATCCCAGGAAGCGGAGAGAACTTTGTTGTGATACACCGGTGTGCGAAGCAGCACCTTCGGCTGACTGTCCATATCCCAGCCGTCGGGGGTAGCCCCACAAGCATCTTTCCGCCTGCAGGAACCTTGCCATTAACAGTAAACGCCAGCGTCACGTCCGAGACTGCTCCTGGGCAGCAATTGAACGGGCTCCAGCGCTTCACCCCACCAATCGACCCCGGCACGATCTTCGGTATTTGAAATACAGTCGGCCCGTCAACGATCTGTCCGCCACGTGTGGACGCCGGAACAGTATTTCTAACCACCAGCTTCTCGAAAGTCGTGACGATCGCTTCGCCCTGCGGTGTCGCCTTCTCTGGGGTCCCCACGCCCGACACGACCAGCGTCAAGGGAGTGTTCACGGGTATCACGCTTTCGTTCAGCAGCGTGAACTCCATCGTCCTCGTCGTAGCGTTCCACGTCATCTTCACCTGTGGCAGTGCGACCGTAGTCGCGTGTTCGTTCGGGGAGGGCAGTTGCAGCACGACGTTCGGTGGCGATGCAGTGGGCAGCGTCCACCCGTGATCGGGCAATTGGCACGTGATCCGCGCATGTTTCGCCAGCGCTCCGGTGGTCGTAAAGCGCAGCGCGAGCTTGCCGACCACGCCGGGCGTGGCGAACTCGGGCTCCAGTGCACTGCGGCCCTTGAAGCTCCCGGCGACGATCTTGCGGTGGCGCTGCGCCAGTTGAAGGTGCGCGCCCCGCTCTTGCTCGCCCTCGTCTCGGAGCGCCGCCGAACTGCTCCAGTCGCTTCATGCTGCTCCGAGTCCTACACAGGGATGGAAAATCCAGCCGGAAGCGCTCGGCACTGCCGAAACCGACTGCGGTCTATCATTAGGCCCGCGGACGCTTCGACCGCGCTCGCTGCTCGACGCCGACAACCTCAACCAGCGACACGACGTGGAGATAGAATAGCATTGCGGCTGCAGGTACCCATCGGATCACTTCGAGCTGCGTGTGGGCGCGACTTACGACGGCAAGGCAAGCAACAACTCGGGGTCCGCTGCGACACAGAGCTCCAAATGATCGGATGTAGGCGTAATCCCCGCGGAATCCGTCATAGGTACGGACTGCCGTATTAGTCAGGATATAAAATTAGCACAGGTCGGGGTGACCCAGTTCCTATCTAACTGACGCTATCATTGCCACACAAGTATGCTGTCTGGCGACCGACCCTGCTGCTGGTTCCGTTTTTGGCCACGCTTCAAAGCGCTTCTCACAACCAAACAGCAGGCTAACCGCGCACGTTCAGTGCCGTTCCACACGAGCGGAAGAGGAGGGCGAGCGACTCGAGTTCCCGGTCCCCACTCGACAATCAGAGCGGCAGCACGCAGCGTTTAGCCCCGAGGTACGTACGCCGAATCAAAGTCTCCGCACTAAAAACCTCAGTGAACACTCACATTTTCCTTGGTGATGTACAGTTCCCTCTGATCCGAAGCGAAGCCCCGGCGCTCGCTATACACAACCCCCGACACTATGAGGCGCTGGCAGTTCCGTGACAAGCAGAACTTCATCAATTATGTGAAAATTGAGCTGCAGTTGCTGGCTCAGGAGTGGAAGATCATCCTCCCGTGCGTCATCATGCAGTACGTCCACGCCATCTTCCACAACCTGGCGTACTACATCCAGGGCCACTACCTGTCCACGGAGCAGCGCTTCACGCTCTACGATCTGGGATACGAGCTCATGCCCGAGCTGCACGGCACCGCCGCGTCGCTCTCGGACATCCTGGTGTTCGTCGCTGTCTTCGGCCCAGCCATCATCCTGGTGCTGACCATCCCGCTCTTCAAACAGGAGCCCGGCCGTCCGCGCTACCTGGTGATCGTGCTCAAGCGCTGTCTCCTGCAGCTCAGTATCTGTCTGGTCTTCCGCTGCATTTCGTTCCTCGTGACGGCGCTGCCGTCCCCGGCCGACCACTGCGAGCTTAAGTTCAACGACGCGTGCTTGGCCGCGAACCCCGACGACCCAGTTCCGTGCGTGATCCCCAACCCGGAATTCAACCCGCCCACCGTCAGCGAGTGGTTCACCCGTCTCGACTCGCTCAACGGCTGCGGTGACTTGATGTTCAGCTCGCACACGATCTACACAGTGTCGCTCATCCTGACGGTCTGGAAGTACTGGCCCAACAAGTACGGAATCACCATCATGGTGTGCGTGCAGATTGCGATCGCTTTCTTGATCGTGGCCTCGCGCAAGCACTACACGCTGGACGTGTTCTCTGCGCTGTACATTGTGCCGCTCTTTTGGCTCACTCTGGAGGCATATCCACAAGGATATTAACAGCAAGGACTCGGAGGTTACTGTCAAGAGCATTTACGACTTCTACGGAGTTGACGTCTCGAGCGACATGACCGATGGCGCTGTGCCGCTCAACTCGAATGATGTGACGCCGTCGGCATCAGCCCCACTGAACTCAGTGCAGGTGGCGATGACCGAGGAGGACAGTCTGAGCGGCGAGCGTTCCGACCCGGACAACTCAGCCACTAGTTTCCAGCGCAAAAACTCTGTGTAAGGTAGATGGAATACTGCATATGCACTTCAACACGGCTGCCTGCTTTGGCAAGTGTACGCTAATTATTTTTCGCCTGGACGCTTTAACGATCTCATTGCGTGCGTAGTGGTGTTTGTGTCTAAGCAAACTTTGCTTCACATCGTGGGGGGCAACTATTATCCGTAGTTCGCGCTGATCTGCGATAGCGGATCCACGTCGGACAAGTCATCCGTGCAAATGCTGGAGAAGTCACTGTGCTGAGACCACCACAGCGGCGAGTTCATGTCGTGGTCGCTGAATTGGTCTGCGTCGTCAAAAAATATTTCTCCCAGCGAGCTCTCTTCCATGCTACTCCCCACGCCGACACCGTCCTGGAAGAGGAAAAGGTCGTCAACAGTAGGATGAGGCAGGACGCTCGGCGCGACCGTCACTTCCCAAGACTGCGAGTCGGACTCCGGAAGACTCAGTCGAACTTCCAGCGGCTTCAACGCTGCACTATAAGCGACACTGGGCATTGCCATGTCCTTCTCATTGCCGACCACCGCCGTGTCAGCCACTAGCACCTCTGTGATCTTGCTAGGATTGCCTCGAATGAAGTTGTCGTGGCGATAGATGGCGTAGTCCCAATGAAGTTCCTCTCGACACTCGAAGTTGAGCGCCTCCAGTGCCTGATGAAGTGAACACACTCGCAGTCCCAGCCACGATTCGAGATGAGCCTCCATTCCGTCTTGAAGGATAAAGTGCGAGCCATCTTCCAGCCACGCGAGTGCGTCCCCTGCAGTCTCAAACTCCAAGAAGAAGTGCAGTTTCTCCAGAAAAGTCCTCCAGCTCCAGCCTTCGCCTGTGTATTCCACTCCTGCCCACGCTCACGTCTCGTTAAACTCTTCAGTCCGACTAGTTGGCTACGGGACAAAGCACCTTTCTGACTGTCTCGCTGCAACTTGACTTGCTTACGAGGACGAAGTAAATCTCGCTCCTCCATGTCCATGATCTCTTGACGTGCTCTGAGCCCCATACTGCACTGGCGAGTGTCTGCAATGCGCACTTCAACTTCAACTTTGGCGAATTGGCTGAAAAGAGGACGAGTCGAATGCGAATTGATGTTGGTTCAAGTCAACTGGCATTCCGTATTAGAATCGTATTAGAATCGATCAAGCCGAGATGTAGATGGTATATACGACGGTGGAAGTGACGCAGTAGCTGGTAATGGAAGTAGTAGTAGTAGTACAACCTCAACTATAATCCATGTTGTGCGAAAGGAATTCTTGATTTATGCTGCTGCAGACACAGTAAATTAAAAAGTTTTCAACACGACTCAGAAAACTATGCGTACAACCAAAAAAGTGAAAACCCAAGCTTGTTGCTTCTGCGTTTCCCATGTTGAAGTCACTATTGGTATTTCACGTAAACAGCGCCAACAGAGATCGCGTGAGTGTTCGTTGGGGCGCCCAAATATACGCCACAAAAGATCTTCTCGAGTGAGTGAGTATCCGATATCCAAATGTTTTGTGGTGTGAGAATCGCGAAGAAGGCCATCTCGTCCGAATTGTGCCGTGGCAAGAAACCTATCGACTCTTTTCGCCTTTTCTCGTCGTTTGCAGAGATCCAAAGGCGCGAAGCCCACTCTCGTCACGATTCCAGCATCAAACTATGCTGAAAAGGCTCGATAGGGCGCTTAGGGTCACCAAGATCCCGTTCATCGAGGAGAAGTGGCCACCGTTGCTCGCGTATCTGTCAACTATCCCAAAAGGCGGACGCTCTGTGCCACTGCTCACGGTGCCGTCTCCGAAAGTGACTCTGACCGACAGTGCAGACATCATGGCGTTCTGCGCCAAGAAGGATCCCAGCTTGTATCCTAATGCGAAGACCAAAGATTTGGAAAGGTTCTATGACAGCAAGCTTGGACCTCATACTCGGCGTTGCGGTACGTACATACTGCCAATGGCATTCTACGGTGCCAATCTCATTTAGCTGACTCCAAAACGCTTGCAAATAGCCTACTTCCTCGTGTTCCAAGATGCCCAAGCTACAAAGAAGCTCATGACGGACCCGATCGACGGTTTAGTGCTGCGTTCCGTGACAAAGGTACTTTATCCTGTGCTGTCCCTCCTAGTAACGCGGGGAATGAACATCAACGAGAAGGCAGCAAAGCGATCGTGGTCTCGAATTGAAAACATCCTGGAGGAGATCGAGGAGAGACTCGGTGACGGTCCCATCGGCTCTCGGTTCCTTGCTGGCGACACTTTTTCAGCTGCAGACATCGCGTTCTGCTATCATGTTGCGTTGCTCGTCTTGCCTCCAGAACTCGAATACATTGCGCTACACTTCTCGCTGGACATGATCAAGCATCCGGTTTTCCGCCACCGACTCGAGAAGCTCCAGCACTCCAAGATCGGCCAATTCGTGCGGTGGTGCTACAGGCACAAGCGAATGTAGCCATCTCGCTGAAGCAAATGTAGCCGCATTGGTATCTGAAGCGAGTGATTGGTCGAAAATATGAATGGAGGGGATGAGTCGGGGATGCTGGTCATGTTCGTGGTATCGGTATGTTCGTGGTATCTGAAGCGAATGATTGGTCGAAAATATGAATGGAGGGGATGAGTCGGGGATGCTGGTCATGTTCACTTACGAATTGACCATACGAGAGCAGGACATGTTGTTGTTCGAGCACGTAATGAAGTGACTAAAAGCCGCACATTGATATTCAATCATCGACTGCGCTGTGGGACTTCATGAGGGCACGCATGCAAGGGACTTCTCTGCACTGGGCGCTGAAAAGTGCTTCACTGCTTTGACGTTCCAAGGCATGTCGTGTCACCCCCACGGGCGCTAGAGTGTATTCCAACGACTCTATGTGTGTAGAGGACGGCGACTGCTCCCCATTCGTCATACTCCTCAAGAACTGGGTCGTACATACCAAAATCAAATGATACTAGTAGTATGTAGTACTCATTCATGATCAGTCAGAAGCGTGTAGGTAGGTGCGGCCAGTAGTTGTGCGTGTTATCCAACAACTGCTAAAGAACTACCGACGTTGCTATGCTTTGCCAGAGTGTTCTAATGGGAGTGCGTCTGGACGACAGGTCCGCACGGGACCTGTCCATCTGGATCTTTGAACTGCCGGAGTAGCTTGGTGTTGTACGACATGCAGTCTTCATATTGGCACTGCGCGGAGTGAACAACAACAGAGAATTTAGCCTATTGATACGATCAGTAACAAAAAACCAGCGATGGTGTACCTTGTGATACACGAAGTGAAACTTTGTGGTGGACTTGCGCTCACAGTCGCTGCAATAGATCAGAGCCTTGTAGTCTTGGTATTCGGTTGGCATGCGTTCGCGCTCAAGGAGCTCGTCGATGCTGGCGAAGTACAACTCCATGTCACCAAGAGATTTGGAACACAGTGGGCAAATATAATTTGTCTGCGATGAACAACACGGTCGTTAGTTGGCTAACATCCACGCACAAACTAGGATACACACGTACCAGGGTGTACTCTTCGTAGCAAGACACATGCATGCAATGGCCGCAGGAGGAGAAACATGACTGGAGTTGTCGAGGTGAACATGTAGGCGTGGCAAATCGGGCAGTCCGACTCGAGTGACCTCTCCACGCACTTATGCTTCTTCAAACTGATGCTCATGCAAGCATTGCATCGATCACAGTGAAAGTAGTCAATGTCCAAGCCCTTGCCGATACGGCAGATCTTGCACTTGTCACAATGGTAGATATCCTTGCTGTTGTCGTCATCGATGAACCTACACACTTCACAGTAGTATCGACCAAACTTGCATTTGCAGTCCTCGTTCACGCAAGTCTTCCCGATCGGCTGACACAAAGACCGATGTCAGATATTGTGAATCCCACAAACGACTTAAGGAAATTAGCAGAATACCTGAACCGTATCACATTTCATGCATGACACCGACTCCGTGGCGTAGCGGTCAAATGCAATGATCCTCGTTGTCATCTGAAAGTTACAGCGCATTTTAATTAGCGGAATTGAAGACAATGATTCCCGGAAAACCCACTTACCATGGCAAAATCGGCATGAGTACCATTTCCCGCAGCATTTACTCAGTAGTTTGCACTTCCGTCTATAGGATCGGCAACGAAACGATTAGCAAAGCAGTCTTCGAATCTTTAGAGGGGGCTTACGTACTGGTAGTGACTGCACCCAAGGATTGAATTTGTTTCGTCCTAAAAGAACTCGCGAGGGTTGTTAGACTGGTCAAAAGTAATTTTCAGATGTGGTGCTTGCGTCTACGTACGTGGTAGGTTGTTCGTTTGCGCTCCGCTTCGGCGTCGCATTCCGTTTTGCAAGCGCCCGCTTTGGATTTCGCGTCATTCCAGTCCTTCATCATGAGATTTTGTACCGACTCGGCTTTTTGCTTTGGTGTCAGCACGGGGCTCGATTGAATTTCGCGAATTTTCGCTTTGAGTAGTGCCTGAGTTGCCTGAAACATCATCACCGATTCAGTCAAATTGGCCCGTTGTCCACCCCGGCCAATACACTTACCTCGACGCCAGAAAGTGGCGCTGGTAACGACGTCGGCCGAACTTCCTGGCTTTGGTTCGTAGCCTGTTCAGGACACGACTCATCCTGCGCGTTGTGCTCTGGTCTGCTGGAAGTTGAAATGTGAGTCAACTGCAGATAACTCAAGTTCCAAGGTGGCGCAATTCTCACCTTCTGAGCATCGTGCTAGTCGAAATCAGCTGCTAGAGTTGTTGGCAACACAATCCGCAGTCTGGAGCTCCCGATGGAGAATGAGGAGCAGTAGTCAACACCACATGAGTATGAGTAGCGATGCGATCGTGAGGTTTCATGCTCACAGCAACTAGCCTCAAAATAACCAACCAACAAAGTGGCAGCGAAGGGTATTTTCAGGTCTCCAGAGGTATTTTCAGCGCCTTGACGCTTGTGCACAGCACCGTGAAGCGCCAACCGACTGGGGTGAAAGTATCCGATGGGTTGCAGGACAAGGCCCCGTTGACTACCGGTAGCGGCACGTTACCAATTCGCGGATTCTTCTGTCCGCATCGCACACAGCGTCCACCGAAGTGGATGCAACATCGAGTAATGGACTCCCATGTCGACCGCCTAAACCTGCAAGAAAAAAAATACAATTGTAGAGCAACTTCAACTTGAAACATGCTCTTATTCATGTGTGCACTATGCCGTTCCTCTGTACAACGAGTCGACCGTCTAAAGCTAATGCCGCCCAAGTCCGCGGTCGCTGCCGAGCGGCTCAAGAAGGAGCTGGCGGCCCAACGAGCTCGAGCGGAGGCTCTCAAGCATCTGCACGCCACTGGTAGCGGCCCCAGCCAGCGCGAACTGGCGCAGCAGCAGCAGCTCCGTCAGAAACAGACCGCCAATGCCACGTCTTCTGTGGCGCAGCGTCGTGTGCTTGGCGCGCAGCCTTCAGCGCCGTCAGCAGCCGACAAATTCGATTCCTCGAGTGAGGGACAACACGCTGCATGCGGTGGCTCTGCGACGCGCGCAGGAGATGCAGAAGACGCAGCAGATCGAGCAGAGGACGGAGAGCTACCGGTTGGACCCCAAGACGACGGATTATAACGCCCTACCCTCTGGATGGCAGGAGGTGGTGGACTCCTGCGTCCGGAGACTCGTACTATTGGAATGAGGTGGGTACTGAGGAGAGGAAGTACAATGGAAGGAGGTGGAGAGAGGCTAATTCACTTTTGGTGGTGTAGGCGACCAACGAAACGGTGTGGGAGCGACCTGGGAGCTCGACGGTGCAGGTGCAAAGAGCTTGCTGGCTTACTGTAGTTTGCTTAGACGACTGAACAGTCTATTGTTTGTGTTTTATGTAGGAAACTGTGGTGAAGACAGCTGATGCCAAGACTGCTGGGGAACATTTAGCGGAGTACGTCGTGGTGAATCACTGCTGCTTTGGCTGTAGGTTGTTGGGAAGTTGATGAGAGTTGTTGTGGTTTTTTGATGTTACTGTGGTGAAGGGGGTGGGAGGAAGTGCCGGATTCAGCGATCGGAGATTTTTACTATTGGAATCGGAAAACGAATGAGACGACGTGGACCAGACCTGTTGCGAGGAGCGTGTCTTTAGGTAAGGAAAGCTTTCTTGTCATTAGCAGGTACGGCAGATATTTAACCTTTTAATTTTTGCTGGTACACTACTGCAGCTCAAGCTTTGGAAGCTAAAGCGAAGCTTGATAGCATTCTGAAAGGCTGCGGGGGCTCTGCAGCCACGCCCAATACAAGTTCGAGCGTCAAGCCAGATGCTAAAACGAGTGCGGATCAATCTTACCCAGCAGAATCACCTTCAGTTGCCAGCAGTTCACGGCCTTCGTCAAATAAGCGTCCAGTATCTTCCGCTTCGAGTGGCTTCCAGGACCAGAACAGAAATAAGAGACGCTAGCAACCTAAAAATGAAGCTATCGATCCGAATGGACCCAACGGGTACAGGTGGGAAATGGTCTGACGGTCTTGAGCAGAGCTAATCTTTGAGTTGGAAGGAGTGCCCCAAGATAAGTTCCGCAGTGGATTTCCTACGTATTGTCATGTAATCAACTGCTCGAGAAATAGACGACATCCAAGAGCAAGTAGATGAATTGCAGTCGTTGTCTTCAATTCGCATTCGACTCGTCCTCTTTTCAGCCAATTCGCCAAAGTTGAAGTTGAAGTGCGCATTGCAGACACTCGCCAGTGCAGTATGGGGCTCAGAGCACGTCAAGAGATCGTGGACATGGAGGAGCGAGATTTACTTCGTCCTCGTAAGCAAGTCAAGTTGCAGCGAGACAGTCAGAAAGGTGCTTTGTCCCGTAGCCAACTAGTCGGACTGAAGAGTTTAACGAGACGTGAGCGTGGGCAGGAGTGGAATACACAGGCGAAGGCTGGAGCTGGAGGACTTTTCTGGAGAAACTGCACTTCTTCTTGGAGTTTGAGACTGCAGGGGACGCACTCGCGTGGCTGGAAGATGGCTCGCACTTTATCCTTCAAGACGGAATGGAGGCTCATCTCGAATCGTGGCTGGGACTGCGAGTGTGTTCACTTCATCAGGCACTGGAGGCGCTCAACTTCGAGTGTCGAGAGGAACTTCATTGGGACTACGCCATCTATCGCCACGACAACTTCATTCGAGGCAATCCTAGCAAGATCACAGAGGTGCTAGTGGCTGACACGGCGGTGGTCGGCAATGAGAAGGACATGGCAATGCCCAGTGTCGCTTATAGTGCAGCGTTGAAGCCGCTGGAAGTTCGACTGAGTCTTCCGGAGTCCGACTCGCAGTCTTGGGAAGTGACGGTCGCGCCGAGCGTCCTGCCTCATCCTACTGTTGACGACCTTTTCCTCTTCCAGGACGGTGTCGGCGTGGGGAGTAGCATGGAAGAGAGCTCGCTGGGAGAAATATTTTTTGACGACGCAGACCAATTCAGCGACCACGACATGAACTCGCCGCTGTGGTGGTCTCAGCACAGTGACTTCTC
Organism: Phytophthora sansomeana; assembly: GCA_032158285.1. Lineage (NCBI taxonomy): Eukaryota > Oomycota > Peronosporomycetes > Peronosporales > Peronosporaceae > Phytophthora > Phytophthora sansomeana. The sequence goes on from JAPDHH010000244.1 coordinate 32,679, forward strand.
CAGCATTTGCACGGATGACTTGTCCGACGTGGATCCGCTATCGCAGATCAGCGCGTACTACTGAGCCTCAAAGTTTGAGGCACAACAACTGCCACAAAAATGAAATGAAAGAAGTAAAAACGATTCAGAGTTTAATGCGTAACAAGAAGATCCTGACATCAACTCAATAGAAAAGAGAGAAGTACGCAATTATTTGGTGCATGTAACTTGGAAATATAGTGCTGGCGGATACGAGTACCAGCTTTCCTCATTATTTTTACTTCACTAGAGAGGCTTCAAATACGCACTCAAGTTGTCTTTCTTGTGATTCCCAAATAGTTGCTGGAAGGAACGGCTTGTTCAGACAGAGATCACAGTTCGTTCAGACCAAGTTACTCTAAGGATGATGGAAACCAAATTTCAACGACGGACGGCAAGGCCCAACGAGAACTTGGGAGCACCGAAGGGAAGTTTGAGTCCAAAAGGCACAATTAAGAAGAGAAAGCAGGATCGCAAGACAAAGGAACGACAAGCCCAAGAAATTTGTAACCTGAACGCCCAAATCGGTCGATTGGAGGATCGAGATACTCAACAGCAAGCTTTCGCTACGCTCATGTAACAACCTACAACTTGCGTGGATTATAATGTGATGTCCGTCGTTTCACTAATTACTTCACTGTTGATCTAATGCAGACAATTGTTACCAGGATTGGATTCCTCTTTAGTGAAGGAGGTGTATACGCTGATCGAGAAAAACAAGGTGAATGACTTGCTGCAGGTGTATATCTGACCAGAAGGTACTAACTCTGCCATCTCTTCGCTAACCTATTGCTTCTGAAGAAACCAACGCGATCGTCAACCCGACGAATGCTTGTTCTTCTCATCGCAGCTCTCTGCAAATGCCATCCAGTACAAACAGCCAAACTTCTGCCTCGGATAATATCCTATGTTTGTTTTCGACTTCGTGACAGACACGCCAAGACGACAGACGCGTGTGTGATTTTGATGTCGGCGATTGCCTTGTACGTTCTACCATGCTCCACGGTATCACTTCCCGGTGGCCAAAAATCGCCTCGACGACAACGTGTCCATGGCAGTGCTCAACAACCATTCGAAGCAGTTGCTGATGTTTTCGCTAGAGAGGCAAACGCTGTTGGGGAGGCAGCCACAAAGTGCATTTGTGGCTTACTTCACCCTGTGGATTTTGATGGTGTGTCGGTGCCCGGCCGCAGCACAATTCTTGCCCACGCCACACGCATCCGCCCGTTCTTCAAAACTCTTCTAGCCGAGACCGTGGAAAAGATGGACGGAAGCACAATGTTCAACACCTTTTCACCTATATTTCTGTTGCTGCAGTCCGCGGTTCAGCTAGCACGAAACGCGAACGAGAAAGCGTCTTTCACCCAGCTTGGTGATGATTTTGCTCCCTACATCTCTTCAATCTACGAAGCCATTGAGGATTCTTTTCAGTGTGGTCCTCGTGACGACTGGGTGCTTCGGATGCGTGGGTTAGAGCTTTTGACGATGCTACTAGACATATTTGTGCTGCAGGATTCTCCTTGGTGCTCTTCTGTTGCGGCAGCACGAGAGTATTTTCAAGCACATTTGGTACGTATACTTTGGTGAACAGTAAAATGTTGCGAGGTACTTACATGTTTTGCTCTCGGCTGCAGGAGCGAGTGCGAGCTCTTGTACTCGCCGGCCGACACGATTCAGTTTCTCTCGTTCGCGAGGCTGCCATTCCGGCAATCTTGGCATTTGAGTGTTTGGAGAAATTATATCCTCAAGCAGCCAGCGGACCCCTGCTCAGCGCTAGCGTCAACTACGACTTTGATCCGCCCAATGCTCCGGGATATTCGTTCCTTGGCAAAAGATGGACAAAACCTGCTGCAATCAATGATCGAGATGCCCATATCCCAATTGCGAGTGATGCGAGAGTACCTTCGCCCCCTCGCCGACAGTAGACGACATCACCGAAAGCTTTGGTGACGCCACAACAGGAGATGAGGCTTTGCCTTCACAAGATATTCCGAATGACGGAGTCAATCTACCAGCCCCCCAAAAAACCGCTCTCGATCATTTCGCCGGGTGAATTCAACTACATCAATACCAACGGATGCGAAACGAGAAAGTATGTTACTGCCAACTGAGCTTAACCAAGATGACGAGGGATTCATGGATCTGCTCATGGATCACGCTATCGCCCCAGAAAGTGGAGACCAGGCGGACCATCCACAATCAGGAGATGAACTGACCACTGGAGCTCTTGACGATGAAGGAAGCAAAGAGTCCGTTGCTCGCAACACTCCAACTGCACCTTCAGCTGGAGCGCAGGTTGCTTCTCGAACAGTGCCACGGCCATCGACAGCAACAGCAGCTGAAACTATCGCCACTTTGAAGCAGTTTGCAGCAAAACAAAGAGCTCAGCTACGTTCGCGACGTTCTCAGCCCCAAGATATTCCTCAGATATCCCTCCCCAAACGGCGATCATCTCAAGCGATTCACCCGCTTAAAGCAAATAATTCTCCACAGGAGCACACCAAAGAGTTTGAAGCGAGAAATCATGAGAAGGACGAAAGTTTTGATGACCTAAAACTTACTCGAGCCGAAGCAACGTTGGAAGCAGCGCAGTGTGGCGAGTACGAATTAGCATTCCGTCTGTGCATTGTCGAGGATGATTTAGAGCTGCTACGACGTACGATGATAACCATCGCAACTCCGTGCATGACGACGTTGTCAACCCCGGTACGCAATGCGCTGTGTACTGCGTTTTTGTCGCTTTTGGACGGAGGTGACGATGAGAACTCGTCGGACGTGTGGTTAGCGTTGCAGTGGTTGCAACTTTGGGCTGCAGACGTGAAATCTGATCGACGACAGTTTGATCAACTCGATCCACGCGTTGCGATGGCACTTGGCTCAAAACTCGGCGAAATGGCGATCGCATCGACCAAGTCTGCGCTTGCAGCAGCGCACGTGCTGTTTTTGCTTGAGATCTGAGACTTTCCTTGTTAAACGTCATGTTGAACTGCTCAAAAGCAGGACGAGCGAGCATCCGGCTCTTGCGATGTTGGTGGACCTCCTTGCAGCCACACGCTCGAGGCGTTGTGGTTGCAGTTCACTCATGTTGACAAAGAGGTCTCACTACAAAAAGGTGGGAATCAAAGCTCGCGTTGAAGTTGTCCTACAAACTGTTGATGGGGAAGATTTGGTGCTAGACGCCATGATCGGTGGCTGCAAGCAAGTACATGTACATGCATACTTGTGAAGAAGTTGCAGACATCGTAGCTTGCACAACTTGTGTTGGTGCTTGTATCACGATACTCGAAGCCAAGGCTATTGCAGAACTGGAACCGTTGTCTACATTAATCACGTGACAATGGATGCAGCTTCGGCACTCGAAATCGCATCCATCTCTTCGCAAAAGTAAACCTGTTGGTGATAGACGTTTTGCGTTTTCATTTGCTCACAAATCAACAGCAACCTTGGCATCAGTGAGTGAGTTAACTCCTGTGGTTGGAAACTTACTCTTGTCCACACCGGCGATCTTCCCGTTTAACTTTTTGGTGGTGGTACGCTTCAACGTTGAAGCCAAAGATGGCTGTACAAATGGCTCCAACGTCGTCTCTGTACGAACGCATCGCGCCATCAATGTTGTGTGAGCATGGTTGGAGTACATGTAGACGAGCTTGAAGCCTTTCCTCTGAAGCTACAGTTTTTGTTGTTTCTTTGGAAACCCCAGAGCTATCCTAGATTTGCTACTCTGATTATCCGGCAGTGAGCAAGAACGACTCCGGGATCGCAGTTTATTACATGTACTAGAACTCGCTTCTTCAGGTGATGGATGTTCTCAAGTTTTTCCAGTCTGCAAATCAGCGCGAATATGTTGGTGCTTTTAGTTTCCTTCACGCAGCGAACGTCACTCCAACAGGACCAATGGCTCGTTAGCATGTTGGCTGCCCCAAAACATTGACGCACCAAGCGGCCGCGGGCATTCTCGAAACTTCTGTAGGGGCCAAGCTTTCGCGATACCACAATTACTAGCAATGTCCACGGTTAGGAATGGGCGACCAACAAAACGCTGGTGCCACTGACATTTGTCTCACTCTCGCTGCCCGTGCGGTCAAGTTGGTCGTGTAGGTGTCGATCTGCCTTCTAGAACTGGCTGAAAACGTAGGAAAGACGATGCCTGCGATTCGAGCCCTTTGAATCAAGGGCCTTGCTGCTTTCTCGAAAATTCGCTTTCGATTTGATGGCGAGATCGTCGCGGATAAATTAATCTTAATCTGAAGCCGCATCCAGTGGTAAGCTTTAAACCACAACCGCCAATGCACCACCAAAGTGTGGTTGGGCTCGCCTACCATTCGCTTCCAGCCACCTATACATATATATACTTAGCACATGAGTCCTTTAGGTTGTGCAGCACAACTTATGCTTCACGCCGTGGCCGACGAACGCTCGCTTCCGCCGTGAGCCGCATTGTCTTTGCGCGTCGCTCCTAGAACAGCGAGGATGTGCAACACGCATGGCGCCTTGCGTCCGCAGCTGGTACAGTACAGGCACATTGTGCTTAAGCTCACCTTTACTACTGGAATTCTGTAGCTCCATGGCCAATATCGCTTCATGATGTCCAAATGGCTAGATGGAACCAAGTCGACGATGATCGAGGTGCTCGAGTCCCAGCCCCACAGGGCGACATCGTCCGGCATTGTTGATGATGACACGCAACTTCCTGCATGGTGCAGCGCTCGCCCTGTCTTGCAACACGGGCTGGTTAGGTGAGACTTTGCCACTGCAGAGTTGAACCTCTCTATCAACAGGTGGCGTGGTTTGTCCGTGTCACTTACGGACGCTGCCGTTGTCGTCGTCACCGCCATCGAGTTCAGTTCATTATCGAATCCACCGCCTAGAGCGCACGTGATCCCTCTCCGTTCGTAGTCCCTGTACCAAGTCTCGTCGATTTTCGTCAAGTCCTTGTCATGGTCGAGCTGTACACGCAGAGGGTGCCCGACACCTCCGGGGGTGCCAAGGTGAACGCCGGTGACATCGTCATCATTGTGGCGGTGCTGTTTTTCACCATGGTCGTCGCCGTCGTGGCCTCCATCCAAGCCGGCGAGAGTCACCTGGCCAAGTACTTCCCCTGTATCAAACGAGCCAAACGCAACGACGACCAAGTGCTCGAGTCTCCCGGTGACGCCTACCTGGCTTCGGAGTCCACGCCAACCAAGAAACTCCCTGTCGGTGACGAGCGCGGCTCGGTGATCTCTTCTCAACGTCCGTCGGCCTCGCTGATTGCTCGAGATGGACCCCAGCACCAAGTAAACGAGGTGTCCAACTTCTTCCTGGCTGACCGCGGTATGCAATGGTACTTCGTCGGTGGTGCTTTGTTCGCCAGTAACATTGGTGCCGAGCACTTCATTGGCATGGCCGGTGACGGTGCTCGACGCGGCATTGCGGTGGCCATGTACGAATGGTACGCTGCCATTCTCATCTTGGCCTTGGGCTGGATCTTTCTCCCCATTTACCGCCGCTGCGGCGTGTACACGACCCCGGAGTATCTCGAGTATCGCTTTGGTGCGCCGTGCCGTCACTACCTGTCGCTCATCACGGTCATCATGTACGTGTTGACGAAAATGAGTGCGAGTATCTACGGTGGTGCCATCGTGTTCCAGGCAACTTTGGGGTGGAACCTGTACCTCGGTGCCGGTGTCTGCATTGCTCTCAGTGCCATTGTACAGTATTGCCGGTGGTCTGCGTGCAGTGATGTACACGGATCTGTTCCAGATGTGCGTCTTCACGTTGGGTGGCCTCGTCGTTTTCTCGTACTCGGTGAACCAGATCGGTGGCTTCGAGGGCATCCGTGAGAACCTTGACAACCAGGACCGGTCGAGCTGGTTCCACCTCTGGAAGCCCACCGACGACCCCGACTACCCGTGGACGGGTATGATCTTCGGACAGCCTTTGGGCTCGATCTGGTACTGGTGCATGGATCAGGACCTAGTGCAGCGAGTACTTTCGGCCAAGGACACCGCCAACGCGAAGGCTGGTTGCTCGTTTGCTAGTATGCTCAAGGTGCTCCCGCCATTCCTCATTGTTATCCCGGGCATCATCGCCAGCATCTACTTCGACTTCAGCAAAATCGAAGACGGCACCGACGCTGCGTACCCGACTCTCCTCACTGAAATGATGCCCCACGGCATTATTGGTCTCATGATCTCCAGTATCATCACGGCTATGATGTCGAGTTTGGCGTCCGTGTTTGCTGCTGGCTCCTCAGTCGTCACCAACGACATTTACCTCAAGTTCCGTCCGGATGCGTCGCACAAGCAACTCGTGTGGGTCGGTCGCATGAGCATCCTCGTCTTTGCCGTCCTGAGCTTTTGCTGGATCCCCATTATGCGCAACGGAACCGGTCTCTACGAGCAAATTGTTGAGATTCAGAGTTACCTGACTCCTCCTATCGGTATTGTGCTCGTGCTCGGCGTTGCCTGGAAGCCGGCAAATGTGTACGGCGCGTTTTCGGCTATGATTGTGGGCGGTTTGCTCGGCTTCACGCGCCTTATCTTCGTGACGATCAAGGACGACAGCATGGACGGCGACCTTCCTGGAATTATCAACACGTTCTTCTACATGAACTTCCAGCATTTTGCTTTGCTGCTGTGGCTCACTGCTGGAGTCGTGTGCATTGTCGTGAGTCTATTGACCCAACACAAGAGTCGCCCGTCGGACGAGATCCGCAAGTACATGATTCACTGGGACAAGGTGCTCAAACTCGATGCCACGGAACTCACCAAGCCCATGTGGGTCAACGTTCTTGTCGCTGGAAGTGGCATTGCTGCTTTGGCCGTCACATTCAGCATGTGGATCTACTTCGCGTAAGCATTTTCAGAGAAAAGCGTTGTACATACCGAGTTGTATGTATGTGAGGTTGCTTCTGCAAAGCTACCATGTAGTAAAAGCTTAATATCAGTCACTTTCAGATATCAATTCGGCTTCTTCGTCTCTTCTTTCAAGATTGAAGCTGTGACTTCACTCGAAGGTTGCAATTGCAGACGTATAGCTCACTCTCTCCACCGAAATATATCCATCATCGTCAATGCTTGCAACCAACGCTGAGGGAACGTCAGCGTTGTGCGTGTGCTCTCTCAATGCAATCTGAGCACTGAACGAATCGCTTGTGGAACTGACGCCCAGTAGCTGAGTACACTCCATAGCCTCACGCGAAGTGAAGTACGGAAGTAGTTGCTCCAGACTGGAAGTGTACACCCCTGTCACGTTACGAAAAACATGTTGTGCGTAGTAATACTGAAAACTTACATACCGCAGACCCCATTCAGGGTCGAGCGGTACAACGTTTTCAGAAAACTCAGGCGGACTTGCATCCTGCGGACGAAACTGAAGATATCCCCACCACTCTGGCCGATGCATGTCCACAGCAAATTGCGAACTCCAGACCCAGTTTTCTTCACCCAAACCAGCTTCCTTTTCGTAATGCTGTTTACCCGTGAGGTCATCCGTAACAACTCGAACCGGCCACTCGACACGAGAAAAGTTGATTCGCCAGAATGAGTTTTGCATAGGAGGAACTTGCGCTTTCGAGTGTAGTGCGAGTTGCACCAGCGGCAGCGCAATTTCAGCAGTCCAGTAGTGCAGGCGCTCGGCTAGTAAAATAACACCAACCGGATAATTCAGTTAGTTCTCCGAGTACGAAGGTTTCAACCACACAAGCACATACATGGGTCATTGATACTGCCTTTCACAAACACTGCAGCCTTCATGCCACCATTCAGCATATCGAAGCCGTGTTGTGGATCCACTCGTGAGCTGTTTTCGTGGCCGCCATCTCTGTACGGACGGTTGAGCCAGAGGTTCCACGTCGTGTTTCGAGCATTGAGTTCGATCTCTTTGTAGTTGTGAGTGGTCCCGTCGGCATCTACGAACACTTCGAAGTCGTTGTCGTGGAAGACCACGTCGTTGCGCTTCGACACATTGGCCCACACCTCGGTCTCCTCCAAGTACGCGCCGATGTAGAGGAACTTCTGGTCGTACCGGAGCTTGAACTTGGTCGTGAACCAAGGCTGCGACCAGAACGTTGGGCCGCGAATGTCCTGGAACGGCTCACTCCAAGGCACTTGGGCCCACACTTTCTCGTCCAGCACTCCGTCGATCGTGATGCTTGCTGGGACCTGATCCGTTGGTAGTGGGAGGTGATAGACAGCATATCGTCGAGGGTGAAGGTGTGTAAAGTCACATTGAGATTGGGACGAGAGTGATGGAGGACCAGAAATCGGCTGAGACGGTGGAGGCGCTTGAACTTGAAGCACTTCAACGTCGGAAGGAGCAACGTGCAAGGCCCTGGAGTTTGGCAGGACCATCAGCAGGAGCAAGATCAGCACGAGACTCATGATCAGAACGGCTAGATTTCTACTGAGACTTTTGCTACTCGCAACTATTGTGGTGCGCCTATCTACACAGTCGCTACACAAGACGGTTGTGACAACAGCAACAGCACTTCAACAACTTCTTCCCGCACGGCAGTCGAACACCAGCACAAATGGTGTCGACGTGTAGAAGATTTGGAGTGAACTTGCAATGGGAGTCGAATGCAGGCCGCACACATCCTGGTCAAGGGTACTTTTTGCTTTTTGACTGATCACGGTTTTCACAGTGGTGGACTTTTAGCGGGAAGACCAGGCTGGGGCTCAGTGATAGATAGCGCCGGAAATGCTGCAGGTCACCATGATGTCGACGTCTGTGACGCAGAACAAACGACTTGGTGTCCCTGCAGTAGTCATGATAAAAGTCTGCCGCCTTTGCTTTCGTTAGCAGTGAGGAAGCACTCTCGAACGTATCTTGGTATCTTGCTTGATACAGTCTAGTTGAGTCAGCAAATTCTGCAACGGCGGAAGCAAGGTCTCCGTTGCGGACGGTCTCACCGTGGGCTCGGGATCAGATACTGTGGTTTAACTCGTTAAAGTTGTCCGCATCTGCATCGTCAGCAAGCTCACCCCAAGCTTTACGCTGTGCTACGGTTGTCACGAAACTGCCAGGACTTGGTCAAACTTGCTGTGCTTTCGGTGTGTGCCTCTTTCCTGAACGCCATCCTCGTTGAAGTGGCGAAGAAGCACGTGCCCCATGGCCATGCAGCTTCGTTGTCATGTTACCTGTACTGCCTTGAGCGCCACCTTCAGGGCTCCGTTTCAAGACTCTGGACAGGAGCTCATTATCCAATCTCCCCCCAAGCCCCAACACCAGCTTTTCCACCCTCCACTTGCAAGACCATGAAGACCTTCACCTTCGCCGCCGCCGCCGCTGTCGCTTGCTTCGCCACGCAGACCGCTGCCTATGACGAGACCACCGTTTGCCCTTCGTCGGAGACTGCCAAGCTCCTGGCACTCGCCGCGGACCCGTACCTCGACTCGTGCCAGACTGCGTCGGGCTACACGTTCGTGCCGCCCACGGCATACCCCACTGAGAATGAAGTCCTGCTCATGTGCCTGACGTCGGACTGCTACTCGCTCATTGCTGACCTCCTCGCTCTGAAGCCGGCGGACTGCGTGATTAACTTCGGAACGGTGTCGATCAATGTGCTGGAGTTGGCTGACAGCTTCCTGCCCAACTGCACGGCTCTCGGTCTCTCTGCCTAAGCGACCAGCTCGCTAAACAACTACGAAAGACGAAAGTAACAGTGAAGACACCTCGTAGTAGTCGAACTCATGAATGCAGTTCCATTTTGATGTGATCTCGAGTCTACCTTACAACTTGGTTGCATTCATATTTCGTGCCAAATTCTGCTCCATTCAAACATTCAGGACTCTTCCTCATCCTACATCACTATGCTAGCTGCACCCCTACGGTATTGTGAATCGCCCAAAACCTGGTGTCGAGACGATACTACCAAGTGATCCTGGAAGAGCTTCTAACCTTTGCGTTGCGATATACCGTACTACGTAGTAACCTTGTTTTCGCAAAGGTTCCTAAACAGCTTTGAAGAGCGATCGGGAGTGAACCTCGATCACTTTGTTTCATGAATGCCATAACGTATTTTTTTTTTATATATTCAGTGAGGTGTACAGTGTTACCAGCTTTCTGATGCCTAAACTGTAATACCCATTCCCGACTAGATTGTGGTGCACAGTCGAGTTGTACCTGCTCAGCCTGTACCCTGCTGAAACTTCCGCCGTTGTTTTCGTTGTGCGTTAGCTGCCATCCGGATCGCCTCCGCTGTCCTGGCCTCTTCTCCATTGGAGGACGTCTCCTTTCAACCATTGCTCCACAATTGGTCTTAACGCATGAACATTCTCCGCCTCTCCAGGCCATAACGTATTCTTTCCTGCCCACTCTACATCGAGACACAAGACAAATTCAGTGCGAGGAGTCATGTTCACCAAGTCTGACAAGTTTCATAGCAGGTAGCCCACTTCAAAACCCGTCGTCATAACGTTAAAGTCTGGCTGTGATTGACTCAACCCCCTTGCCACAGTGCTCCTTGATAACACGACCCAACTTCGCGTAGAACTCGCGGTTCCTCGATACCGAAGGGAATTTATGACCGCCGTCGTGCTCGTAGATCCACTTCTCAAACCCATTCGGGTCTGCTTTATCCGCCCACGACAACGCCAGTCGATGCGATTCATGGTACAGTGGGTCCGTCTTGCCGATAAGGTGAATGGAAGGCATCGGTACAGGCATTCGGTTGCCCTGCTTGTCCAAGAAGAGCGATTTTACATTGACACCGCTGACATCCACGCCACCGACGCAGATCACGAGCTTCCACCAGCGCACGTTGCCATGGTGCAAATACCACATGGTCAAAATCGTCAGCAGCGCTGCACCTTGAGAGAAGCCGATGACGACGTCGAAGGGACCGTGGCGACGAATTTCTTCGTCGATTCTCACCATCGACTGCTCCACGCCCTTGTACGAAAGACTCCACGCGTGGTCTTGTCCTTGGTCAGCGCCACTTTGCATACGCACCTTGGCTGACGACTCGGCATCATGTAAAGCAGTGGAGATCCGTCGTCGAGTTGGTTCTCAAACCGCTCGTAGAATGGGGCGCTGGACTTGTACGCATTCTCAATCATCGGGTCACTGGGTCCGTGGGCTTCGTACGTGCCGTTTAGTATCGTGAACTCTGCTGCCGAGCCCAGTACCGCTCGAATTCCACGAGTCTGATCCAGCATCACCTGCTTGTTCGTGCGGAACCCATGCAAACACAGCACGCGGATCTTCTTGGACGCGTTGAATGGACGCGGGGCGAGCGCCGTGGGGTGGGGCAGATTCTCGGCGATGATCACCATGCTAGTCAGTGCTGCAAAAAAAATGTCGACTGAGCAGAGACTACGGCCAACAGATACGTCGACTATATTGTGGTGGTGGTGTATACATATCCTCAAAGTCGTGCAACCGAGCTCTGGCGCGTATCCTCGAAGAACTTCCAGATTGTGCTGGCCAAGCCCGCGTAAAGCTTTTTATTGCGTCCGGGCGACGGGAATTTGTGTCCACCGTCGTGCTCAAACAGCAGTCTCTCGAGCGGACTGCCCTTGGCGTGAGCTGTGTACCTGTCCTTCAGCAAGAGCGAGTGTTTATACAAACTGTCCTTCTGCCCCACGACGTGGATCGACGGGAATGGCACCGGTATCGGTTGTCCGTCGTGCGTCTCGAACAGCTCGCGGACGTTGATCCCTCGAGGATACACGCCGCAGACACAGAGCACGAGCTTCCACCAGCGTTTGTTGGTCTTCTTGAGGTACCACATGGACAGGACCGTAAGCATGACGGAGCCTTGTGAGAAACCGACGGCCAGGTCGAACTCGCCCAGTTCAGTGAGCTTCTCGTCCATGTACTCGATGGCTTGGTCGATGTCGCGGCACTCAAGGCACCAGCGCTTGGTGGTGCCTGGTGGGACGCCCTCCTCTGCCTCAATGTCCTCCCTCTCCTCCTTCTCTAGGTATCGGTCTTCCCACCACTCGTAGAACGGCCCCGTGTCTCCAAACATGCGCTCGATGATCTCGTCCGTCGGCCCACGAGCTTCAAATGGTCCGTTGAGGAAGACGAACTCGGTGTTGGGACCCAGAGCGTCACGGAGGCCGCGCGTCTGGCTCTCCATCACTTGGCGGTTGGTGCGGAATCCATGCAGACACAGGACGCGCAGCTTCTTGTGCGAAGAGGACGACGTGAGCGCCATGAGCTCGTAGATGCTTCAAAACTGAAGTGGTGTAAACAGGTTCAGTGTCACGCGCCACAGATGGCTACCAACTTTGCAAGGATAGTAATAAATTTATTAAATCCGTATATTTAAAATATAGTATTAGCACCCGTTTGATATCACTGATATGAGTGTGGCCTATGAACAGTACGATTATTGTCCGTTTCCGGCCCGAAGCGGACTCTTATGCTCAGAGTAACAGGTTCTGTAAGAAATGGGGGCAGGTACGGGAGCTCATGTTAAGAGGAGCGAAGGAACGATTAAGGTGGCACACCAATAGCAGAACCAATGAAATGCGGTACGAGATTGCCACAGTCCTCCGAAAAGCACTCTCTACCTCAGAATGCGGTGAATTTCTTGGTCATTCGGAGAATCAAAGCTTACACAATGGCCTACTCGGGTGACTTGCGCTGGAGGGCGAAAGTTCTCATCTATATTTACGGTATGAATGCAACGGTGGTAGGAACAATTTTTGGTAGTCACGAGCGGACTGTCGTCGCGGGCTTAATAGGTTCGAGAAGACAAGGTCGGTATGCAAGAAGGCATCTCGGCGTGAGGGAAGCAGCAAGTGTCCACGGGACGTGATTCTCTTCGTGGAGAAGTAGTGGAAGTACACCCGTTCTTTTATATTGAAGAGCTTCAAGCTGACCTACCAAGCAAAGTTGACCACGTCAAAAACACTTCCGCCGCATCAATTTGCCGATCCCTCAGATTCGACTTGAATCTCACCAGAAAGAAGCTAACAAAACGGGCACGAGAGTCAGCTCCTCGTGAACGACAAGAGTTCGCAGGTCGCCTATTGGTGTTTTATAGTTGCCCCGACAACTCGTTTTTGTTGATGATACTTCAAAAGACTTCATTTATTCTCAAATTTTCTACTAACCTTTTTTTCAGAAGTGTTTTACGAAAGTACGCCTGGTCGAAAAGAGGAACACCTGTGGTCGTCAGTTTATCATCGTCTTGCGACCAGAGGTTGTCCGTGCTAGCAGCCATGGATGTGAACGGATTTTTTTCGTGGGGGCACACTTTTGACACGTTCACCTGGAAAGGGTTTCATGATGTTTTTGCAACAAAGATCGCCCCGTACTTGAATCCATGGCCGCTGCCGAGGTCAATCGTGGTCCTCGACAACGCGAAGATACACATGTACCAAGAGCGGCAGAAACTTGTTCATCGTAGCTATTTTTTTGCCACCATACTTACCGGATCTGAACCACATTGAGGTGGGGTTCTCTCTCTTAAAACGGTAGATCATCAAGCATGCAAGTTTTGTTTTCAAGGAGGCCCCCTTTGCTGTCATCAATGCAGCTTTACGAGAGTGCACCAAGGCGCATGATCAAGCTGGGTATGAACTATACAAGCATTGTGGTTACTTATAAGCAACTTTGAATATTGCTAACTAAAACGCATATATTCTTGTAGTGTTTTGTTTTTGAACTACGAAGCGCTCATGGTCTTCATCGTTCTCAATGTCGCTTGGTGCGTGATCAACATCGTCCATATCTTGAGCAGGTGGAGGAACGAAAACGGACGGTTGCCGAATAGGAAGGCATAATGGATACAATGCCAAACCCAATGCAGGGCGGATGTCATCTACGCGCATGCGAAGCGTCACTGTGGAATCGTTCAAAACCACTTGAACGGAAGCAAATTCGTCAGGCCCTCTGACCGCAGTAATGGCGTGATGCTCCAAGCTGTCGATATGTTGCAGCTGATGAAACGTAGTGTTGTCGGGCACGCGCGCTTCTTCTCCATCAGGCACTCTCGCTTGCGCTATAGCGGCGTACCGTAAGGTAGCAGGACCAAAGGTGGCGCAACGCACATCTGCGGAGAGGAGACCAGGAAAACATTTGACTTAATCTGTTTGTTTACGTAGAAAAAAAAACAAGCGGACACTTACCGCAACACTTCACCGCGCCACCGAGAATCAAGAGCAGCCAGTACTGCCACGCGTGCAAGAAGCATTGGAGTCATCAAACATTGCCTTTGATGCTGCCCGTAGCAGCGCCTCGAAGCTGTCGTAGTCTAGCTTTAAAACGACTTTTGGGGAGCATTCTTGGACAACTTAATGTATACGTCCAGCCCTTCATTCCACCTCAGGCGCTCTTTGGTCGCAAAAGCTGACTTCACTTTCGCTCTGAGTACTTCGAACCCTTCAGAGACGACAATGTCAAACGATCGAACGGCTCCTTTATCGCGGCATCTCTCGAGAGGTCTCCCTACCTTCACCGTCAACTCGCAACGTAGTTGGCTTGGAAGCGGCGCGTCCACGAGACCTATATTTATCATTATAAACAACAATCTGTTGGGGAGTCACTACGCGTGCTTGGTGAAGCGTGTTGGTAAGAGAGGCAAACACTTACCATTTTATTTTCTGGCGGGAAATTAACCCATACGGGCGACAATCCCTCTTTGAATGAGCATTAGCTGCACTCCCCCTTGATTGACCTCCGTCGTTGCCGTGCATACGCACTGCTCAGGAGGGCGTTAACCAGATAATGAGCTCTGGAAAATGTCAGGCAGGAGAATGACCTCTGTAACTGAATGAATATGACTTGACTGAGACTTTGTGCCTTGATTAACGGATCCCAACACGTTGAATACGGTAGACCTAACCACATCGTACGCTCTGTTTAGGCCCCTGTATTGTGAATTTCGCCTATATTTGCCGTGGTGGGCCGGTTTGACAAACCGCTCAATACAAAACCAAGTCAAAATCGAAATCGATCCATTCTTTTAAGTACGATACATGGAATCGGCGTCGTACTTAAACGAAATCAAAATGGACTGACTATGCGCTCTATAATTAAAGCAAGTCACGTGGGCCGATTGGCCTAATCGCGCAACGGAGCGATTGTGTTGGCCCGCATTGGAAATTTGGAGTAGAACGCACAATAATTGACGGACAAAGTGACGGAAACGGACAATAGTTGGTAATGGCATTATTGGTACGAATATAGACCGGAATATTCCTATCTCCTTGGTGGTGCAAAGTGATCCCTATTGAGCAGATCCGACAGCACGCTGGCTTGACTTGTGGATTGGTTTCCTGAGAAAAATGAAGATATAGGGGTAGTGACCACATAATCCAGTGAACGCTGCGAGGTAATTATCCGCGGCGGAGTAGGTGAATGATTGCGGGCTACACGCTCTGATAAAATGGGCCTCACGCGGCGCCGTGAATACAATGACTAGCTTGATGCGTTGCAGACGAGCGCTGCTTCGTTTGGGTTCGAATGACAGCAGAGTTTGCTAGCCATGGCACTGAGTTTATTGGATCGTCTCGGCGGGACCACCAGGAACAGGAAAAGTCTGCTGGCTTCAGCTTCTTTTCACCATTTGATTCAATAATGGTAAGGACTTCGTGAATACATGGTCTTCCATGTTACTCATAGGAAACACTATTCGAAGTTTGAAAAACTTTGCTTTTTACCAAGCGGAACTACAGTACATTACAGTGTTCACGTGATCCACATCATTTCGTTTGTGGTCCTTTATGTATGTGCGCTTTAGACAATGTAGACCACGAATTTCAAGCGGTATTGCCGCACCGCACAAGCCACTGCAAGCACTGGCACAACAACGGCAACACCACTGCTCCATACATCTTTGCGCACACACAGTAGAAGCCATTGCTGGCACAGCAGCCTTGGCGGACACTCGTGAGCAGATCAGTTCGTGCTTTGACGCTGGTACGAGTACGTGTATCAATAGATATTTATCACCTGTACGTCTGCGCTCCGTCTTGATTCGACCCCTACACGTGAAACTCGGCCACGCGAGTCGTAAAAGCACCTCCCCCAGCCTCAACCACGCCGCCTTTGCCAACGATAGCGGCTCTGACACCACCTCCACGCTCTGTCAACTCGTTGCAACTGTTTTACGTCGCTGCCGAGTACAGATTCGAACTCAAGCAAAACTCCGTCGCGTCGCCAAACTTTGAACGCAATTTCGACTGCCTGACTCACTTGTAGGCCACCGTATCCCTCCAAATGCAGCTACAGGCGTCGTCGATGCCGCCACACGCCCACTTCACCATCGACAACAGCACAAGGAGAGCTGTCAACTGCGGAACGAGCCGAAATGCATCAAAACGCGCAAAGGCTACTGAAGCATCTCTAGACAATATGGCGAAGAACTAACAGTATCATACGCCAAAAACCTGTGGTTTATTTGCCGCTACGGACTTATTGAAAGCTGTCATACTCACCTCCAAGTATAGTTCACGGTTAGGTGACGGACAGGCAGCTTGTTCGAGATGGTACAGTTTTGATATTCGTGCAATTTCACATAACTTCTTCTGATATGATTTCTAACAGTGGGATAGGCCCACATACGATTACCAGGGCTTGGAATCTTACTTAATCTACTTTTTCTTCTTCAGGGCTTGAAACGCGAGAAGTGCGTATGTATTGGCCTGCTTAGTGTGCATGGATACATTTCGTACCAATTATTAAAAATGCAAAATCTGTCACATTTTGTTATAAAAAAGGTGCGATATGTGATTTGACTACATAGAGCTTTTGCACAAGTAAAACGTAGGCTCGTGATACCCAATGTAGCAGACGTGCATCAATCAGCTTGCTCCCTCCGACTCATTATCGGAATCCGTCGTAAGGCACTCGTCGTTTTCGTGTTGCCCATGGTTAGGCGTCGTCACGCTGTCAACCTAGAGGAGGTGGCGACTGCTCCAAACATGGTGACTGAGCGATTCTTGGCCCGCCGAATCGTGTTCGCACTCCACACGTAGCATCAATCCCCATCACTACAAAATTGTCACCATACAGCGGGATGAGCTGTGTTCGGTTCTACGGATTGTTAGGCCCTGTATCACCAAGAATGGCGCACACACACTAATGGTTCCAGCTGTATCACACGCACGAATGAATAAAGTCGCCGCCGAAGAAAAGCATGTCGCCCATTTGCATTCTTATTTCGATTTTGTTTGACTCGAACGCCACC
This sequence comes from Phytophthora sansomeana, assembly GCA_032158285.1. Classification (NCBI taxonomy): domain Eukaryota; phylum Oomycota; class Peronosporomycetes; order Peronosporales; family Peronosporaceae; genus Phytophthora; species Phytophthora sansomeana. Next base: position 49,825 of record JAPDHH010000244.1, read on the forward strand.
TGATGATTCCACTCAAACCGAAGTTGCGATGTATGGGCTGGTCGGGAGCTTCCCCACGCGACTTAAAAAAATACTAGTTCACAACCGCCTCGGGGAAGAATGTCCGAACGTATGGTCCCAGCACAGAAACCAGAATTGCTGCTAGCTCGGGGGTACTTGAGCATACAAACACACAACCATCGTACTGTACGTAGAGGATTCATTGGACCTACATCAATGGCGGGCTGAAGGGTCTTCATCAGCCCATGGCAAAGGCGTTTTCCGAGCACAGCGCGGGACGGCATGCGAGGCTTCTGCGCTCAATAATTTGCGGAGAACGGTAAAACCTTGGCCGCTGAGGCGGCATCATATTGTGATGCGACATGCCCGGTAGCGTGCAAGACTAGTAGTGTTGTAACAAGGCATGTGAGTCTAGAGTCTTTTTGTGCACTCCATTAAATACATCCTCGACGCCTCTAGTATCATCCCAAAAAGCAGCAAGATAATTTCCGATTAAACATTAAAAATAAAAATGTGTTTGCGTGATATCTGAATATCGGACCACATTCCTTTAACCCTTTCGCTATACGAGGGAGCATTTTGCTTCCTTTATGTCTTTTCGCAAAACCCGATTGGAAATGACCCTCTTAAACGAAGCATTTTGGTTCCTTTAACGCAGGTTCAACCAAAAGCATACCATCTCATACGACATATCATAAAATGTGGGATGTGCAAATGTCTGATCTATACAAATGGAGTTCCTGCTGGACAGCGAGCTAATGGAAGAAGAGCGCGACACAGTTAAGAACTTTCATCAATATAACTGAATTGCGGCAATTTTTATTATTTTGATGTGGCAAGATTGGCTTTTTTTATTATTGGGGAGCAGTGTTAAGAATTCAGTATGGAGTTAAATTTTCGGATCTCTAGTTTGAAGAGCATCGTCTCACGCTGAGGTCCTATCCTAGGCGGTTTCCTGGACTTGCATTGATGGAAGTACAAGACCCACATAGTTCGTTGCTTGGCAAAGCACTACCCTCCTTTTGGGTGCGAACATCAGCTGTCGATGGTAACCATGCTAAATGTAAACGTTGGATTTAAACGTCACGATGCGGTCTATACACTGTATTCCAGAAGTTGCTGTTTTCGTGGATCTCGTTTGCTAAATCGCTAAGCTTACTTATTGAGCGAAATGTTACCGTTGCCCCTACAGACTCCAAGCAGTTCGATATTCTGCTGCGATACGCATCATCAGGATATGGGCTCTCAATTCTACCGATAAATTGTGGAAGGAGGACAACACAATTTTTCACAAACGTCGTGATCGTACTGTAGGCACATTTTTTCCCATGAGTGCCATGGAAGACCATGTATAGCCTACCCGGGCAAGCCGGGGGATGTTCAAAGTTTGAATTAAGTCAAAATTAGTCATATGTATAAGTCTTAAGTCCGAATTAGTCGGTTAGTCTGTTGTGCGTGAGTTGTCTCAAAACAGCCCAATTGTTACTGACGTACCGTTGGAAACAACGAGTTTAGCTCACAACAAGTTTCTTTCGGTTGATTTCCCTTCTTAACAACTGTCATGGAGACCAAGCCAGAGCGTCCGTTTCGTCCCCCTGCTCGGAGCCCCCCTGCAGTCAGTACCAAACCCAACACCGCAACAAAATCGCATGAACATCAATGGGTTCGAGCGATGCTACGGGCTCGTGCCGGCGAATTTTGTGTGGTCGATTGAGAGCGGATGCACTTCATCTACCAACGTCGGCACGAAGATCTCCTTTAGGACAAATGGGAACGGACGCTAACCGTAAATGGGCAGAGGCGTTGTCGGACCTTGTGAAGGACCTCCACCCTGCCATCAAGGATGCTTGCCAGACACTTGTTTCTGACCCAATTCCAAAGAAGTGGGTACATTTGATGTCTATACCATGTGGCCTGCGACAAACTGCCCACCGCGACTTGCTGTCGATCCCAGCAACGCAAGACACGTTTCGTGGCGATTTTATCCACGGTGGTGGGTACAAGGCGCTTAACATTCGAGTTCATTTTAATCGGGAGTCAACTAAAGATGGGAACTGGAAGCTAATGAAGGGACACAGCGTAACGGTGACAGTGTCATCCCTAATAGGATAGCAGTGAAAATGTGTCGAGGAAGTGCTTCATTTTTAACTGGGGTTTGACTTGTGGCTCTGGTGCTGTGCTCCACAGGTGCATTCGTGAGAACCAAAATATCTGCTTCGAGGTAAGTGGCAAATGTCAACCTGCCGCCTTGCCAAAAGATACGCCCAGCTACATGTACTGTTGATGACGGCGAATATGAAGACAAAGCTCCTCCAGCACTTTAACCCTTTCGCGAGTCTCTTTTCTAAAATATACCACACAAACGTAAGTAATAGGTTCGAATAACGAGGTAAACAGACTAATCTGACTTCCCTTTACAGAAATATGTCACAATGTAGCGTTGTACCCTGAGACAAAGAATCTACGGTGATTTGTAGTAACACGAGATACTGCTCATGATATTTGCCAAACGGGAAGATCCGTCGATTATCAACCGGTCAAATCATGCCTAGATTATTCTGGTTGAAGTCCACAATCACGTTTTGCGGCAAGTCGCGAGCTGGTTGCCACGTTAGGTGCTCGTACCTCATCCAGCGAACTAACTAAAATTCTTCTCCTGCTCGATTGTTTTCTTGGCGTACACAGTATCAGCCACAAACATATTAGACCCCTCTTCAAAGTCGGAGCTGTTGTCTTCGACAGCAGTATGATTTTCTTGTATCACCGTCGTTTGACAACACCAAGCTGTCCGCGAACTTCTTGGATCAGGTGTTTGCATCGCCCGACTTGACAACTTTTGAGGCGCTTAGATTCGGCTAACGCGGCAATTTTCTTGTTGCGCTTTGTTTTGCGAGGAATTTTGGCTAATTAGGAAGTGGCAGCTCGAGTTAAAAGCCATGTAATAGCCATTTTTTTCGAATTTATTTTGGCAAGAGTTGTCGCACTCTAAAACAAGTATGGACGCAACTAAAAAAATGTAATAGTCATTTCTATATGCCATAGTTAACAAGGCAATTCGGGCATATCACTTTAGTTCTCGCCAACCAGCAAAAAGTGTAGTGACATGCGGCTAACTTGTGTTGATTCGACTTGAGTGTCGTGGTTCCTCTCCACAGTGACAGATTATATCGGCGCGCCGAACTACAGCATCGCATCTACACTATCTCCATTGAAGTGTGGAAGCTCATAGGCGCACGGTTTAAGGTTGGCGTTCGCATCGTCGGGTTCTTTAGCGTGTCGGCGGCAGGTTCCACGGTTATGCCCACCTTAGCGGCAAGTTTTTTCACGTGTAGGTTGATTTGTTTCCTGTTTTGCCAGCACTTGCATTCGCCGAGCAACTCGACGCCCTGCTTGCTTGTGCTATGGGGACGGCTTCATTGCAGCAACGCAGAGAGGAGCGTCACGTTCAGATAACACAATGCTATTACCATCGAAAGTTACACAGTACGTGCTTACCAAATAAGCAGGATGAAAAGCACCAAGAGCTTTGGTCTGTAGGCCACGGCTGCGAAGAGCTGCGAAGATGTGTCAGCAGGCCATTCTCATCTGGTCAAACGTAGAACATGTGCACGACAGCGCATCAACGTTGACTTTGCGTCTCCGTGTTTTGGCCCCAGGATGCGACACATACGACACAGAATCACTTGACCTGGCTACCCTGTGTACTATCCTACGCGGTCCTTCTCCGTCGCCCACAGCTTCTTTGCGTACGAAGTAAGAACTCGCTTGGCCTTTTGCTATTCCTTCCGAGCACTACGCCGTTTAAATTTCTCCATTTCAGTCACCGCTAAAGTGTAAACGGGTCCGCATGGGTTTGAATGTCGTACGTCGTTCTCGAGCATCACGATGTTCGCGATTTCGATAAAGTTGATGTGCGCCACTTAAAAAAGGCAAATCTCATGAGGCTTCGCTGAGATCATCTTGCTCTATGACTTCGCACTCGCTCGACAAAAGGTCCGTTGTGCTATTGCAGTCTGAGCATGAGGTGCTGTCATCTCCGGCGCATACCAAGTCTGTGACACACGTGGACGCTGTCTGTGTTTCCACCATGCTCGTCTACAGACTCCTGAACGTCTTCGAAGGACCCGCCGGCACGTAGGTGGTCATGTTTGCATGAACGGTTCACGCGGTAGGATAAATCCCCTTAATGAACTCGACCGCATCCCCTCCATAATCCTCCTCCAGACTCTCCATAGCTACAACATACTCTACGTGAGTGACAGCCCCTTGAATCGGCCATGCAGAGTTTTCAAAAGGCTTACCGCTGAGTCTAAACTTTTTTTCATGTTGCGAATCTAATGTACCGCGCGACACCGTAGGCGTACCTGAACCTCTTTATGATTGTAAAATTGGGTCACGGCTCCAATACGTTTCCCTCGATCGCAGAAAATCGTTCGATCATCGAGTTTAATGTCGGACAAATGGCATAACTCCATAAATCACAAAATATTGGCTTCGTTCTCGACACTCACCAGCGCTGTAGCCAACGTAAGGTTTTGGTTATTGCCATCTCTCCCTATCAATGACAACAAGACGTCGTTGTACATTGGATGCTTTGAACGTGCACTATCAAAACCGAGCAACGCAATCAATCCATCTTGACATCCAATACTAGCACGAAAAGCTAGAAAACCTCGAAAACATCGTTGGCGCTGATCTACCTGCAGACAACCCCCTATACCAGGGTTCAAATTGCGCAAGTCGGCAATCATAAAAGGAAGGCATATGAAAGAAGCCGTCCATTCACCATTGGCTGCCAGCAGAATAGCCTCTTTGGCTCGATAGACCATGGGCCGACTGGTTTTACATTAATAACATCTCTAGGCTGAAGCGTTAAAACAAGACCCTTGTCTTTAATCTTCTTGTCACCCAACACAGCGGCACGTAGTATCGCTAGCGATGCAAGTTGGCGTTGAGTTAATTTAGCAGTAGATGCACAAAAGTCGCTGTGCTCGTCATTTATTGTAGAAAACCAAAAGAATCCCGGGTTGTAGCGTTTCTTGTTACACGAGACGCGAACTTCTCACTTGCAATCGGTTTCGTCGCCCTCACGATGGTCGCCGCAGCGATACTTCTTCGGAACGCGAGTTGCTTGAAGTTGGCGGCGTACATGCCGCGGCTTGGGATGCCAAAGCAAGTGTGCACTGAGAAAACAGGGGTCCACCGTGTTGGAAGTTGGTGGAACCATTTTTGTGAAATGAGTGTCACGCGTTGACCTCTTGGAAGTGGTGCGCTTCTTTCCCCGTCCACGAGAAGTAGCGAGACAGTATTCTTCTCTTTCCTTTCGCTTCTGTCCCGTAGCTGGGGCCACATCAAAGCACCTGAGTGCTGTTTCTGCCGCCGATGAAAGCACTGACCCAGAGATCAATTAAACAACACCTGGTTCAAGCGCAGGCGTGTCGACGATCGTGGCTGTAGCTTTCAAGCGGTATGCCATGACAGGATACTCTGCGCCAAACATTAGGCGCACCTCCGTCATATCGGTGGCGTCACGCTGCAGCCGCTTGCATACGTTGTCAAATTTCTTCAGACCCTCGAACAATGCGACAAGCTTTCTGTGCTTCGCACCTGCTCGGATTAGCTCCTCGACCGAATCGACCTTCTTGATCTCTCCACGAATCCCGATGTAACGCTGCACCATCGTGAAGACTAGCGAGTGACGTTTCGTTTGAGAGGCAGGAGATCAGTGTGTTTCTTGAGCTGTGCTAAGTTGTTTTCCTGGCGCAACTATACCATTAGGGTGTTGACGTCGGACAGCAAGTCTTCTTGCGAATCCAGGAACGTTTTGACGGTGAAATTAAACCTGCGGCTGGCGCATCCGACGAGAGGGACACCAATCTTAGTCGCGATCGACCGGTTGGTGTTGAAGTTGTCGCTGGCCATAAACCCCAGCATGTATATGGTATTATTGTAGACGTCAAGGCTGCCCTCGAACAACTGTACGTGGGCGTCAGCTGTTTGTGTTCCATCGGCAAGGGGAGACAACCCCAGCAACGGCACGCGCAGCTCACCAGATGCCTCAAAAACGGCGAAGAGAGCGACGTAATGCACACCTGCCTGCGACCAGCCGTCAAACACTCGACCGAAGAGCGTTCCAAGCTCCTTCGTCAGCACTCGACCGACCTTTATCGCGATCCCTTCCATGCACTTCTGTACAACCTTGGCTGTGACAGGTTGCAGCTTGCTCATAGCCCTTGTGAGCATGTCTTGAGTTCGTGAACAGGCATGTTCCGCATGGTGATCCACTGGATCCATTGAAAGGGATGGCTTGTTTCATCGGCCACAAAGCCGAAGCTCTACAAAGGGCGGTCGTTGCTGGTATGCGCCGCGGTGCACTGAGTATCGTATCCCGAATGCTTTCCATCCAGATGGGCCATGAGGTCCGAGTATCCGTTCCCCCGTCTAGTTTCCGGTTCTTGCCACAGAGTTTGCAGTGAAACTGTCCTTGGCCGAGGGATGCGTAAAAAAACGGCAAGTTGCTTGTTGGAGACCATTGCTGTTGCGTGAAGAAGTATTTTTGAGCTAAACTAGACTTTGAAAGCTTGAGGGTTGCTTGTCGCTAGAGCCCCTGGCCAGTAGTTTTGGCATGACGTGACAGTGGAGTGCAGAACGACATTGCTGATGTCACTGAGGCTGCACTATGATGTCAGATCGGCAGGAGTCGTTGGTTGAGCTTCGCACTCCTACCAAGGCCACTTTGGCACTATTTATTGCCGATAATTGAGCCAATAAAATACTTCAAGCCTTCATAATAAAAGTTACAATTGGAAACCACAATTGTTAATTGAATCGCAGTTGATTTTTTCGAACCTCTGCGTTAAACACTTCTTCATTTCGGAGTCAAGTGGTAGTGCATTACGAATGGCTCAGTGTACCACGTATTTTCTAGATGGTCTTGACCTGAAGCTGCGTTGCCGACTTCTAATTGTCCAAGAGCTGTCTAGTTTAGCATGTACATAAAAATACAAATGCTACAGAAATGGAGTTGTAGGAAGTGTGCTTGTTGAAACATTCATGCATGTCTGGTCCTGGTCTGTAACGGGCTATGTCTTTACCGTCACTAGCGTACACGTATCAATGAGGAAGCTCACAGTAAGCAAGACAGACTTAACACTCAGTAAAATAGACTCTGATTTAATTTAGGAGCAGGGCGGGAGCCCTAGTCCTCTGAGAACCGCTCATAGGCTTCCGATTGGCTTTAATGTTTGCCTTTTTAGCCAATCAGAGAGCTACAACACAGTACGCGCTAGCTGCGCACTTTTGTACCTACTTTTGTATATAAGACTTACCTACTTATGTAACTGGGGAGGGCCCATTACATGGTCTGGATGCATGACACCACAAAGCCGAGGAATAACATGTTCAACAAATATTCCTTGAAGACCGAAAGTGCGATACGAAATCTTCTGTGGCCTCACAGGGCAACCAACATTGAGCAACTGACAATACCGTGTTCAATGCAGTTATTGCAATGATATTGAGAAGGAGGACGTTGTACCTATCTGCTTTGTAGGTACAATCAACGACGATAGCGTCAAAGGGAAGACGACAAAATATAGCAGTGTCGGGATCGACCCAAAACCAATGTCGGATTTGGATTGCTGCCTCGTTCGCCCAGTACCGATAAAAAAGCTCCTATTCTTCAGTTCTGCAAAAAGCGCTTTAATCGGAGTTCGCGTCGCGACAGCTTCTTGTCTAGCAGTATTTTTTGCCTGTGGATAATATTAATAAAGAAAAACATTTTGAAATTATTTAAAAAAATGTAATGGTTTAAGATAATACGGATCAATTTTGCTGTAGGTGATAGCATATTACAAATATCATTTATAATTTTTATAAAATAACTTAAAATTCCTTCTTTTAAAAATTCAATATTTTTATTATTTAGATTATAATGGTATTAATTAATTCATAAAATCAAAAAAAATACAAATATATAAAAATTAAAAAATATATTGTAGATTGGTTATGGGGTGGTTTTGCTGTAGATAATTCAACATTAAATCGTTTTTTTAGTTTACATTTTACTTTCCCTTTTGTAACCATTTTGTACAAATAACTACTATTTATGAGGAGTGTGATCAAGGGTTCGAAACCAAAATGGGTGCACGAATAGTTGCAACAGAAATCCTAGCTGCAGTCATCGCCGGGCCAGCTCATGAATGGTTGCAACTGGATCGCTGTCATGTCTACGACAGCCCTCCGGCGATGAGCGGAACGTATACGAACATCTTAAGATGGTAAGTGACTGTGCAAGAAGCTTCCCTTCTTGTGATGGGCCACAGCCCACTGTCATTAACTCGTGTTCTAATTTTCATCTTCATTGTGCACCCATTTCGTTGGGGTCCTTGCACTTCGCATACACGTTCGCTATCCAGAAGTCTCCAGTCCTTTTGAGTCCGCCAGGACAATCACATTCGTAGTATTGGGTGTGGGCTGTTCTTGATAAAAACTAATGCTTTTTTTAGATAAGTTGTAGTTGTTTTACTATATCCACTCGTATGCCGCGAATTCGGCTCACGCTCGAGGTCGATATACACATTCAGACCGAGGAGGAATCATAAACACCTCATCTGAATCTCTTTTAACGTGTATTGATGCTTGGTACCGTCCGTCAATGTCGATTATTTGGAAACTTATTTATATTAAGCACGGCCAAAGGGATCTCGTCTGTGGGCTCTGTTATGGATTTTGTTTAAACCCATAGTTTTGGTTTGGCTAATTGTTTGTACAAGCTTACAATCTTCGAGGTCTGGCTATGGTTCAAAAGTAGGTATATACAGTGCTGATCAAAAGGATAGTCCACATTCTATTTTTCCGGTAGCTTCGTCAATATTTTTGTGAATTTAACAATGAAATTTGGACCCGTAATAGCGTTTTTCACTGTGATTCCAGCCAACCCAAATTGGAGCACGATTTGGCCAATATTGAGAGACTTTTTATACAAGGATTCTGTGCCACACTATTATACACTTGATTTCAGTATGGAAATTATGTACACATTGTATAGCACTTGCAGATTGGGATCGAAACGTCCTGCGAAAAATAGAGGGTGGGCTATCCTTTTGGCCAGCACTTTATAATAATTCACCATACACACGTTTTAACTGGTTCAAACACGCCCTGTGTGCTATCTAGGATTCAATTATTGTCTAGTTTTGACGGGTCTTTGTTTTACATATACGCCTTTTACCTTCGCTAACACCTAACGAGATGGTAATCCGCATCCTTGTCACTGACGTTACTAGTCACGGGGTTGGCTGATGTGATTTCGAGAATATCTTCTTTGCTCAACCACCCCAGGTTAGTGCACAGCAGAGGTGGTGGTCCCTAGCACCAAATAATTCTGCGAACCTCGTATCCTCCGTTGGTGCACAGATCACCTCACGCGTTGCTATCATCCCTTTCACTAAGACCACACGGAAGTTTTTGCATCCTGTCACGAAATTCACATTCGGAGTAAAACATACGCTGATTTAACGAGGCTTCAAGCGAAGAGGAGGTGTCTCAGATCAAACTTACAGCAAATCTTCGGCTCTATCACCCAGCCCACACCATTGATAAGACAGTCCAGTACTTTTGTCACCAATCGTACCACTTGCCTAGCTTCTGGTGAAGTGTGATGCGTCTGAGCGATTTCGAGTACAGCAACCCGGCGGACGGCATCGACGTACTGCGTGTTGACCTTCTTGTACTTAACATGGCACATCTCTCTCGACCAGACGAAGTCACACATTGATGCTTGATATGATACTAGTTGAGGAATGAAAGGTGCTATAATTGTTGTGGGTTTCACTAATTCTGCCGCGATAATTCTGTCGTAATTCTATTCCCTTATCGCCTTTAATTATGCCCACAACACATTTAATTCCACTCTAATTATGGGCTTTCCATTCCGCGGCCGAATTAGCATGACGATAGTGAGCTGGTTTAGGCTGGAATAAAGATAATCCCGCCTGATTCAGGATTAAGCAAGCTGAATGGCGCAGAATGGCGGGTTGAAAACCGCCATTCTGTCGTTATCTCTATTATTCCATCGTAAGGGCTGATCGGGGGAGTTAGGGGAGCTCTCACAATCTTAGGCATAATTACCCTTAATTAAAGGCTTGTCGTCCTTTTGTGGGTCTAATTCCGCCTGAATTAGCAGTCCACCCGCCAAACTATGTGAAAGGCACAATAGATCTTAAACACATTAATGTAAAGTGGACGAGACGATTGCCCCATTAGTAGACAACCGTATTGCTACAATGAGGTTTTCCGCTCTGTCATCTCAGCCAAAAATGTCAGCAACGTGTATTTCCACTACAATTGCTACTTCCCGAACAAACAGCGTCTAGTATAGGCATCTGTACTGAGCACCATATGAGATAAAAACAGACCATAATTTGCTTTCAAGAAATTAGGACAAGTCTACGTCGCAATTGGCAATATTCAACCTGTCACCACGGTGTCAATAGTAGCCCAACGATTCTATCTTGTACCTCATTACACTATATATTCATTCTTCTTTCAGATGATGAAAAAGTCGCACCAGTTACTCTTCTTAAGTCTTCAAAATCGCGGTGTACATCGGACTACTTGTTCAAACTCAAGCATGCCATTTCGCAGCGACAACAACTCAAACGAGCGCTGGAATTAAACCCTGTTCTCCCTAGATGCCCCTCTTCCTAATCACGCAATCAAAAATGCGAAATCATCTTTGTACACTTCAGACTTTATTGTTTTAAACGGCGGCTACTGGTACGCTCGCCATCCTACCTGTCCTACCGATGGGGAGAACATATTAAGCTTAGCTCTGGCTACTAGCACACTCTCTTTTTGGCATTCTTGGTCTAGAGTAAACAAAATATAATCACTAAACCATAGTAACCAAAGCATAAATCAGAGTCCTGAACGGAGAATCCGTTACACGACCTCTTTTTGAAACAAGTCGTTTACTTCTTTGCTTACTTCGCCGGGCAATTTGGAGCCATATGGCCTACGTTTTGGCAGTGGTGGCGCTTCGCGTTTGTCTCCCACTGTTCCGACGTCTGCGTGTGACCCGAGTGGTCAAAACGGAGCGCGAGTTACATGGCCTGGCCGGCATTTTCGAAGTGGTACTCCCTCAGGCAATTAGTAGTCGCTGTCCCCAGATCTTGTTGAACATAAAATCGTAGTTCGAGTGGCGAGATTTGAAGAGTGCGCTGAATCAAATAGTTTTGGAATTCCGAAATGTAGTCGCCGAGACTCCCCCTTTGGCGCAGTGCCCATAGTCGCTAAAGCAACGTAAACGCATGACCGGGTGGGACGAAGCGGCGGAGCATCGCCACCTCGAACGTCACCCATGATTTGGTGGTTCCTCAGTAATCACGAGAACTGATGATACCCGTTCATGGGTGCGGTACCCAAGTGGTACGACGTCATCGTGACGAACAGTGATGGCTCTTCAGTCATTTGCAGGTGGTAATCGGCGTACAATTGTTGCGTCGAAACAAAAGCGTAGCACTATGTCTTAAGATAGTTTGCCGTGGTATACCTGGTGTTGGGGTTTCTTGGGCAATCCAATTTCGCGGGACAGCACGTCAAGGCGCTCCTCACTAGATTCGAGTTGCTGCTGCAGCATGGCTTGGAAGTCGGATTGCTGTCGCGCCATTGCTGCAAAAAATTTGCCTAAAGTCTGTGGGTTGGTCTCTTCCATCGCGACTGGGTGTTGTGTGGGATTCGATGCTTGGCTTGACGATTCAAGTCCAATACTATGTAACAGTTTAGTCGGTGCTCAACTAGTGCTCGGAGAATTGGAAAGAGAATATTGTTAAGATTAAGTCTGTCTATGTGACAGTACCCTCGGAATCCTAACATTTTTCGTGACTACTTTCTAATCTCATAGTAGCAGCAGATGTCCGTTGCTCGGGTGCCACTGCTGAGAGCTTCAAGTATTAAGTAGAATCCGAGGGTAGGTAATCAAAGTGTGCAAGAGCAATTCATTATTAAATTTGCATACTAAGGATTACCGAGCTCCTACTCCAGTAGAGTTCGTAACAGTAAATTTATTATTAAGCGAACACTGTCGTCAGCTATGGATTCGAATACGCAAGACGGTCAAAGCCGCCCGCACCAGCGCCAAAGAACAAACCCGTGGGTCGAGATGGGACGTGCCTCCAAGCAGTTATTTTCAACGTCAAGCGGTGCAAGACCTACCAATACCAGTCCTGCCAGTTCCACGACTTTTGAATCGTTTGCACAAGCGATCATGACACCAGGCATGCAAGCGCAATTGCTACAATTCACACTATAGGCAACGCAGCAGCAAACCACTCAGATTGGTCAACTGCTAGCACAGACTGCACAACTCCAGCAGCAAATCATTCAGGCTCAGTCTCGCCCAAAGCCGACACGGCATCGGATTATGTCTCGTAAAAAAAGTCCAAGTTCGGTAGGGTGGCAACCTACCGACGGATCGCTGCAGGGAGCTTTAGCAGTAACTGTCCTGGCAAACAAACTGTGCTGCTACTTGGGGCCATGACGCAAGGATTGGTACCAAATTGGTTGAATGCTTTGTTGACGTGGTTCTTCTTTCAACGTAATATCGCGGTATCACCGCCCAGAAAATGAGCCTTTATAAGAAAACACCGTTATGTGTCAAAATGGCCAGCAAGAACTGCGCCAAAATTCCGCTTCGAGAAGCGACAGTGACGATCGGCATGGATAGATTTCCTCCTTATCCGACCTCCGTCTACATAACGCCAATTTCTGAATAGAAGGATATACTGCTCGGATGGACATGGCTGGAAGAAGTGAATCCAGACATAAATTGACCAAAGAGGACCATAGCTTGTCGCGGGAGGGCTCAGTCGGGATATTCCTCCAGACAGTGTGTTCGACATACACCCGCAACTCGTGTTGGCGGTAGCAGACGTTCACCTCGTTCAACTCGCAAGTCTGCGGACGATGACGAGGTCATTTGGTGCTTCTACCTGCAGCAAAATTATATATCAAGTTGTGGTCCCACTCGGGTTATCTCCTCCAAATGGCCGAAAAGGTTGCTGCGCGCCTCAGACAATGAATTTTCTTCCATGACTCAACATGTGAACATGAATAGCGATAAATCTGAGCGTCAAAACTCGGACATGCGGTTGAACTGTTGCTGTTACGATTGAAGGACGTCGTATTCAGGATACAGCTGCCAGCAGTTCCTCCAATGCGCAAAAACGATAACAAGGATGCACCCATCGCGAGAATGCAATTTCGTCTAAGCGAGGACGTAAAGATCGCGATTTGAGGGTAGACTACAAGGATGAATAATCCGCCGCTCCGAATCTCCATGCTCGGCACCAACTTTTTGCGTGAAGAAGGCGGTGGGTTGGCGTATAGTGTATGATGCTCGCGGGTGTCAACTCCAAAATTTGACTCCCAACTACTCCTATTCCTCGAAAAGAGGGTATTCGCGGTGTCGTGCGTGATAGCAAAATGTTTTCTGCAGCGCTTTTTTCAAATCCGCAGTTATGACTCTCACACTCCAGGAGAAGTGTGCTCGTTTGTTAGAGCACGTAAGCTCTAAGATAGTCACCAATGTAGCGACCAGTAATCTCTATTTGCCTGTCGGCCGAGGGTTTGAAGGAATTGCTAGCGCATAAATGCGTTTCCTGACGTTCGAGCAAGCGTTTCCATATCTTCGACGTAAAATTTGAGTCTCGGTCGCAACCAATAGAGTCAATTCGCCGACAACTCGCGAACTCTCCATTTATCGTGGATAATTACTTGACACGCTCCAGTAGTGGCTTGAAAGTACCGCCGACAGAGGGCTTCAAGCTGGCAAATACTTTCGTGGAAAACCACCAAGTAGTTCTTTGAAATGTCAAGACGCTTTGGATAAGACTCAGCAGCGTATGAAGTTCTACTTCGGTCGCAATAGCCCCTCTGTTTCAGTTCAAGTCGGCGATCAGGTACTCTTAAAACACCTTCCAACCTCGCCCTACACCACTTCGGAGGTAAAGATAAGCGGACGTTGGCAGCCAAATTCATCGGACCCTATCCGATAGTGGCCTCAAAAATGCCAGACACGTACACGATTGGACTCCCACCAGGTCTAAAGTTGCGCGACGAATTTCACATTTCTCGACTCCGTACCTACACCCCTGGCGGTTCTTCTACACGTGACCACTCGAGTTCCTGGCTTAATTAAACGAGAAGGTAGCATTGGATTGCAGGTCAAGGAATTATCAAGCATCGGGTTCGTCGAGGGATTCATGAATACCAAGTACAATGGTATCGCGTGCCACCCGCGCACTGCTCATGAAGACTTAGATCTTCCCCATTAGGGCGCCCCACCCCTACTGGTTGCCTGCGTTACCCTGGCCTCGGGATCACGGGTTTTGCCAGCGACCCTTGAGCGCTAGAGGCCTAGGAGGAAACCGCTTGGGTTGTCCTCCGATACATATTGTACCTGAATGGTATTTTTTACCTTTTTATGCAATTTTAAGATCAATTCCTGAGTTATAGCATTAGAATTAACTTTAAAAATTCTTTCAAAAACTTTAAATATTGAAAACGATTTAAGATGGAAATTACAACAAAAATGCTTTTTTTCGGGGCAGGCACGTTTCATGTGACCCAGCCTGCCGCAACCGTAGCAGCGGATGTCTTGCTGCTCCGCGGACCCGAGTTCCATTGGAACTGGTCCGCTAGGGTTCGACCGGCTTGTACCCGGTGCGGAGTTTCCCTTATCCATCCCAGCTTGGCGAGCGTCGACATGCTGCAGCTGCTGCAAGGTAGTGTTGTTTGGGACTACATGGGGAGCATCTTTTGTGAGCCGCGCTTGTGTAACAACCATGTATCGCTCTGAAGCTGGTACAGTTGGGATCCGTTGCTCTCGTAAGAATGCTGCTACACGAAGTAGTTGCTTTTTTACGCGGGCGACGCACGCTCGACACAGTGTTGTAACTTGATCTGCCAGCTTCGGAACGTAAATGAACAGCATGAGAGCAGATCCAGCCTGCCCGTTGCGCCGTAGCCTTGCCTTATGCTAAACTGTAGTCAGCTGCGTCAACAGCGCATCGCCCGTTTGACACAGCGCTACAAAGTCTTTCTGGGGTGCGTTGTTGCTATGCTTGAGATAGATGTCGAAATCCTATCTCAACATGTCCTGGAGGCTTGTTTTAAAAGTGCTCGGCCACCTTCGCTTTTAGTACTCGGTATCCGTCTGCAGCCACGGAATACAAATGATGGAGAAGGCGACACCTTGTCACGACACGATGTCAAAGTTAAACCGTTCTTAATGTAAACAAGCTTCAAGTACGTACGTATCGTCCTTAGGCTTGAAGCAAATGGCCGAGCTCTTGCACGCCCATTACAGCGTCAGCACCAGATCTGCTCTCATAATTGATCTTTCATTCATAGGCGGCAGGCCAGGTACTCCGGAAGCGGAAGCTCTAGCTCCATTAATATTGAAAAAATAAACCGCTACAAATGCGAACAACAAGGGTAAAGCAAAATCAATACGTTAATTAATGGAAAAACGTACTGCACTTCCCACCTAACCGTCGTGCTGCTGCATCCGCAGCAACTTCCGCCAGACCGACGGAGTATCCATCTGTCCGTCCAGCTCGACGTCGTGCTCGGTTACCCAGGACACCAACACCGAGTCCTGCGCCGATATTATGTGAAGAATCGTGAGAAAATCCTTGAGAAAAGCCGGGAGAAGAACGCGCGGCTTATGTACTTCTAATACCGCGAATTGGCAACTCAAGCAAAGCGATCCGATCCTGCCCCGGCCATTCGGAAGCCTACTATACAAGAGAATTTCGACGTGCTCGACGATCAACCCTTCTCCCATTTGCAACAAGACACAATTCTCTATCAACAAGCGTGTAAACTGGTTCAAAGAAATTATTTGATGCTGGTTATCGATATCGAACTAACCTTCGCTTGTTGTAGGTGCTGGAAGTTATGGAAAAGCTATCGCTCATCTGGAATCCACTTTCTTGAGCGCGAAGAGAACCAAGCATGCAATGAGGAAGCTTCATGTTGATAAGATGCTTCTTGTAATGAAAGTACCAAAACAAAACCATGGAGAGTGGTCACATATGCTTGGGTGTTTCACCCAGGAACTAACCGAACTCAAGGATAGTAAACCCAATTCCGTTTCCTTCATGGCAGCCGAAAATGGAATTCGAGAAGCGCTCTATATATCGCGTCGCTATGATCAAGCATTGAAAAAGTGGGTCGTTAACTCAGAATCCTATTTCCAAGACCTGAAGGCATTTGCGGATGAAATGGAAAGACTACAGGAAACAATGAATCAACCCGTACTTCAGTTTGTAGCACATGTTTGTGATCTGACAACGTTTGCGTGGTTTGCAGATGGAAGAATCGTGCTGACGCTTCGGGCAGGTGGGAGGGGAGTGGTGGTTGCCAGATTGAGCTGGGATTGAGCGTTGGGATGAGTGGTTCTACGTGGCCTTGTGTCATAAGGTGGAGGAAGCTGGGACCTACGAGCGCGTGCAGCGCGACGTGACGTATATTAAGTGTCAATTTGCGTGTTACGAGCCTGGCGATGGCTGTACTCCTCCTGGAGGGCGATCTAAATTGCCCCCTCAAGGGTGCTAGCTTGCAACCGGATAACTGCGTGCGGGCTGGGCCCACCCGGAGACCGTCAACGAACACCGTCACTTTGAAGTGTTCATGGAGTGGGTTTCCCACAAGAGATGCTGTGAACTCGCATCTCTTGTATGTACTCAACAAGCTCACGCTTCCCTTGCTTGCACGAGAGAAAACGTGAGCGCTGGCAATACCCATAGTTCGCCGGGAGAAACGCGGCTCGAAGCTGTTCACACTGCTGAGCCCAGGATGCAAAGCATCCCGGCGTAGTCGCTTCACGCGTGTACGCCAACTCTTAGCACGACCGCTAAGGTTGGAGAGTGCGAACGCCACTCGGAGCCGTTCGCTCGAGATTAGAGTTGCGTCCATGGCGAGCTCTACCTCTCGAACCCAGAAGTGAAGGTTCTCACCTTCCTTCCCTTCATACGGGTTTACCTTTAGCCGCAACGGCTTAGGCGGGGACCTACAAGGTTCCCCGGACATGCTCTATGAGTCCTCGCTCATACATGTCAAACGCGTTCACGCGTTCGACCTGCTCGGCCGGCGTTGACGCCGCCAAGCTCTGCAGGGCGTCCATGCCGAAGATGCCTGCCATCTTTCGAAAGGACTCGAACTGCGAGTCGTTCAAATGAGGAAACTCATTCCGGTCCTTGTTGACCAGAACGCTAGAGGTTCAGGTAGCCTACCCGCGTAGGCGTGGATTGACGACAAGTGCTACCAAGTGTGACGGGTCACACGGCACCTTGCGCTAGAGGAAGCTTGACTTCCGAGAGTATACAAACTCACAGTGAACAGCAGTTCACTGGTCCCTGGCCAAAGGGGACGAATTACCAATAAGTGGGTAGTTTTAAGACTGACTATATTTATAGGTGTTTCTATATCCATCTACATACAAAATGCAAGTCACCTATAGCGTTTCCTAGATGCTATCCTATTGGTTGGTTTTGAGGGCATGTAGCCATGATGTGAGTGACGTGGTGTGTCCACACCACAGGACCTCCACTTAGTGACAGGGCACTCTTCGTGGGACCCCGTTACATTGCTAGCCATACAAAAGACAAGAATAGCTGTATTCCTGCTATTTGTGTGGAGTCAATAGTAGTATTACTACTATAGTACTAGTAGCACACGACTATCACAGCACGCATCTCGACTTCTTCTCTTGCTTTCGTCGCCCATACGCTGAATTTCATGACAGTCGTGACGCATGATAACAGTCGCTCCCTCACTCGTTGTCCGTCCTTGTGCTCAGCGAGCTCATAACAAACGAACCTGTAGAAAACACACGTTCTTGAAACGCTGCAGAGTTTCCGCGTCCCAACCAGACGCATGCTAGCTTCGCGACGGACGGAAACTTCGTTTGTCCCTCATCTGCAAACCAGCGGCACGCGTCAATATGTTGGCAAACCTGCTCAACGTTCCAGACGCGGATATTTCGTTTGTTGCGCATGGTCAGCTTGGGAAGAATTCTATCCTGCTCTCGTTTGTCACGGTACTGATTCTTCGTCACGTCAGCCCACTCAACGCGATGACGCAGTTGAGGCTACATAATCTGCGCAGTGACAATGATCGTGTTAGTACTGAGTAAATGGGGCTCAAATTACCGGCATTGCCACCTTTTCGATAGATCGGCTTCGGCATGCAGCTCGTTGCTGCACAAATGGTGGGCTAGTTGTCCACAAATACAAGATGGCGTCGCTTCTTGCACTTCTCCCCAGTGGTAATCCACCTTTGCACACTTCATCAGCTCGAAGTCTTGGCTTTAAATCGGCAAGCGAGCGAGTAGGAGCCGGAGAATTGAGGAGTGACCGAACGGAAGGCGAAGAAGACGGCGCCAGGGGTGAGAAAAGCACACATTGCGTGCGTCCTTCGAAGATCCTATGGCTGTTGAAGTTGGTCAGAATAGTAGTGCTATACCACTACTAGTGCTGTTGATTTGGCGACTATATCAGCTAGCACTACTAGAAGCTCAAAGACCAGAACTATACTACTAGTAGTGTTATTAGTAGTGATAATAGCTCTACTATCACTACTAGTTTTTCACATACTACCAAACCCTGGTGGCAGGGTTTCGTAGAGGAAACGCCTTGATGCATGCAGAAAGAAGCTTTGTAGGTAGCAGCTAGAACGCGTCTTGGTTGACAACTGGGTTCTTCATTGTCTTGAATTTGTCCACCCCATTCTATTTGGTCACTCACATTCGTACGTTGCTCGCACTTGGAGATATCTGCGTCCCCAGCTGGACGGAATCCCTCGCGTCGAGACGTACGGGCATTGCTGACCAAATAGAGTCGCGTTCCTCGCGTCCGGAGGCAAATTCAAGTACAATGTCCAAACGCGTTCTAGCTCTACCTAAAAGCTTTGCATGCAACAAGGCTGTTTCCTCTACGAAACCCTGGGCAGGGTTTGGTAAAGTATCTGAAAAACTAATATCCCGTCGCTTTGCGCTGCAGTCGTTAAGGGAATTGAGTCAATCTGCACTCTCTTCTGCTGGTGGGCGTTTCTCCACTGTTGGAGAGTGAACGAGAGCATGCTGTAGAACGCAGCTTCGTCGTCTATATCGGCCATCTTCCGTAGCGACGCGATGGGTGGCCCACACAGCTTCTTTGAACCGATCTGCATGTGTGCGTGCTTTCTTACGCGAACTGCTGTTGGTGTCACAGTTTTAGTGATCGCACTCGAACTGCTGTATGTCCGCCAATTCCGCAGCGTGTCTGGTCCACCTGCATAGAGCACAACACAATCAGTGAAGGAGATTCCACGGAGCTCAACACTAGACTATTTACCTCTCATCAATTCTTTTTAGTGGAGCCAAGCTGCTGAAAGACTCGATGCGCTTTCTGTACGACATTTCGTGTGGGCATGGAAGACGCAAGGACTGAGGGAATTTGCAAGCGTACAGCCAGTAAGCAAGGTTGAGTCGGTAAACATTCTGTTGGCTCCGAACTAGCCTCACACCTTGGTCGCCTGGGAATACTCGTCCAACCGCGTACTGGGGCTCGATAGAACCTGCGACGAATGCGTCGTGAATCTCAGGACCGGCTTCCTCCGTTCTTTACTGGCAGTCATGTTTGGCTACATTTTGATAGATTACTTGAGTAAAAACGGTGATGTCTGCCGCGCGTCGTTAAGCAAAAAAAGGTACATGAATTAATTGAGAAGCTCATCGCAGAGCGAATGCTTTCAATGGTGTCGTGCTTGTCTGCCACAGCTCCAATTCTACCATCTACCGGACTAAGGCTAGGTAATTCAGCGATGATCTCACTTGCTACAACTTCTACTTCTTCTACGGCGAGTCCTGCGTTCTTGTAGCCCGCTATTACCGTCTGCTCGCTTAACTCCGCCCATGCACGCTCGATCCAGCTCGCAATGAGCACTCTGTCTGAAGGTATTAGCTTGAACTTAACCCCGGTCTCCCTGCGTCGAAGTTGGTCACGGTGAAGCATGACAGCAGAAATAGGTACTCCTTCCCCCTCAACTCATTGACCCACACAACGAGTTCCTGATCAGCTTCTGCGGGGAGGGACGTACCTATGCCGCTCGGTCGAGCCTTGTTTTTGGCGCGCCCGCGAGCCGTTTTGCAAGCCATCTCGATGTCCTTGCGCTTCTGCAGCCACTGATAGATAAGTTTGCGTCGCTGCTCGTACGCGTGCTCACCTAGACCGCTATAGAAAGCTTTGATAACGGCAGAGATGTCACCACACTGTTCCCGACATCAAGGACGGCCAGCTTCTCTGCTGCTGTGATGGCGGTGCGCCTGCGTGTTGGTTGCATCCCGTGGATTGGGAAATTTCAGGTGCCTAGCCCATTTTTGTGTTGTCAGTAACAAGTGGAGGATCACAATAATGTGGCTTCATTGGCTATAATGACGTATCAGTAATAAGCGAGCGTCAGTAAAGAACGGAGGAAGCCGGTACAGCGGCCATCTCCTCGTCGTATCTCTCGTGGACAAAGCGCCCGACCCGAGATATCCTGTACCTGTAGTCGCTCTCTTGTCGAAGTATCTACTGCGACCGATTCCTTGACATACTTCACCATGCTCATGGTCCCATTCACGCCATTTTTCAAGATCCAGAAAAAGCTCTCCAAGCGATTGTTGGTGCGATTGCGGAAGTGCGACAACTTCGCTCCGTGGTACATGACCCACATTTCAGTGCTCTCCGCCCAATTCCGATTGAAATAGTCTAGAAAGCCGCTGTGGTCAATCCTCGTGCATATTCCCTGAAGTGACGCGTGTGTCGAGTCATAAAACTCTTTCCCAGGAGCGTAGACCATCTTGTGGATAGCAGCGCCGATATGAAATGCGTCGTCTTGTGAGATCTTACCAAACGCCAACTTAGCCCTCATCTCCTTCAGGTCTATGATAACGTGGAAATGAAAGATGGGTGTGTGCGCCGCAGGGAAATGACTCTGGAGGATTCGAATCTCATTCATGTCCTTGTCAACCATGCTAATGCGCAACAGCTTTGAGCGCTTGGGGTGTGTCCGCTTGAAGTGCGAGATTGCTCGATCCATATGCCAGTCGCTATTCACCTCTATTAGGGATTGCTGCGCAACAGCGCCTTCGCCAATTCGTTCAATACCACGAACGTCAAGAGTTGATAGTTGTATTGTGCCTTTCAGGTTTTTTGGCGGATCTCAAGAAGTGCTCCCAACAAGGAGGGGTTAGGTGTGTTTGCCCAGATTTAGGGCGGTGAACTCAGTTTTACATTTGCAACGATCAAAGGTTACCCTAAATCTATCAAATCACACAAGTGCACTTACACCTAAGCACTACTCCTTCGAAGCACCTTCGTACCATCAAACATCGAAAGTTCCGAGTGGTTGAGGTTTGCTCGGTAAACGGAAGTTTCGTGTCAACAGAGTTAAAGATGACGTTCTTTATAGATATTCGTTGGAGAGTTGTTGTGCTGATCTACGTCTACTCTATCGTACGGCCACGGTTGTCAACCGTGTTGGAGATACATGAGCGTAGATTTAACCGTTGGTACAAGTTTTATCGAACGACAGGGAAGGTTGTGGATGATGGGCCTACTTTGCCAAGGCTCACGGTGGTCTACCCAGATTTGCGAGTTTTGTCAAAGATTACGTTAAAAACAGCCCTTGCTTGGACTTTGACGAGCTACGTATCGAGCTTCACACACGCTTCAAGAACACGGCCATTGTTTCAGACTCTACTATCTGTCGCGCACTGCGATTCGACTCGAACTTGACTCGGAAAGTAGTGGCGAAACGAGCAAGAGAGATCCTGCCTCGCAAGCAACGGGAACACGTAGGTCTCTTGACTCCATTCTGCAGCGGCCCAGACAAGCTTGTCTTCGACGACGAAACGTCAAAAGATGGACGGTAAGTGAAATTGCTTTCGTGTATTACTGGGCTAATTATGGCTGCATACTAAATGAAAAAAAAATGCTTTATCTCTGGATCTGTTCTTCGAATTTACGGGGGGGGGGCAGCGTGAAACACACCGGCTCATGCATCCATTCCGTTTAGCAGAGGCTAGAGGGTATCAATTCTTGCAGCAATGGACCTCGAAGGCTTTTTTTCTAGGGGAAAAGTGGAGGGCACGTCTACTCGAGTTGGTTTCCATGAAGTCTTTAAAGAGAAAAACATGCCATTTTTAATTGATGGCCACTACCGCAATCAATAGTGGTCATGGATAACGCCAATATACACATTTACAAGGAGCTGCAAACGTTAACTCACGCGACTGGTGCTCTTCTGATTTTTCTGCCACCGTATTCCCCCGACCTCAACCCGATCGAGGTTGGTTTTCTCGCTGCTGAAGGGATGGACCCAGAGGCACGCCAATATGGGAAGCTCCACTCGACGTTCTCAACGTTTCTATGTATACCTGCACCAGACAGGAAGAATCGGTAGGAGATAATTTGTATAGTCATTGTGGGTACACAGCAAACGACTCTCTATTAAGCAAATGTAAACAGGCAATACACGAGCTTCTTTTCCGTACGTCTTCGCGTATCTAAACGCTGGTCATGCCTCCAAAACCGGGTGTGATCGACAAAGCGGGGCTCGAAGGTCGCGGAAGGTCGCGGATTGACCTGGATAGGAACCGGCATGTCCTATAAATTTAATGCGCGCGAGGCAATTCTCGATGTTGGCGAGCTCACTTTCACCAGCCATCTAGCCTCATTTTGTCCAATCATATGCTAAGAACGGTGAGACACGTTTTAGAGACAAAATACCTTATTCGCCATTTCGAGATTCGCGGACTCCAGGACAAGTGGCTCTGCAGCCAAGGCCGCGCGTCTGCTGGCAGCAGCTGCGAGTCCGTTATGAGAAGGCTGCGCATCCTATGAATTAGCATGTCTCGTGCAGGATCTCAAGTCCGACGCAAGGCCTCGGGACCAGCGGCAGAACAACCGAAATCGACAATACCTGTACATTCATGTAGCAACCATGAATTAGACTTGTACCCGTCAGATAGTATCAGAATTTGACAGCGTACCGGTTAGTCTTGTGTGTGGTGTCGACCACGAGGAGCTCGCTGAAGCGCGTAAACACGCTTCGCATGTGCGCAGACTCTAATGATATCACCCTTGTCTCGCCGGAATCCGTCTCCTCCACACTGGCGACATTCTCCGGGCCAGCAGCTGCAAACTTCGCAATCTCCGCTGATATTGTTTCGCTGTCGTCTGCAGCCGTCGCTGTAGCGGCGCATACAGGCACCGTGATATCCTCATCCGTCTTGATCACATTCTGGTGGCGGTCAAACAGGGAATCATAAATCTTGGACCGCTTGGCGCCAGCAGCAAGCATCTTCGACTCGAGCTTCGACTGTAGAGTTGTTGATACATGTACCTCGAGAGGTGGGATATATACCGTAGGTATCCGATGTTACAGGACGATCATGAACGTAAAGGCCATTCTTGACCTCGGCCATCTAAGCCAGTCGTTCCGACGCATCAGGTCGAGAGGACACGAGAAATATATGTATGCCTATTCAAAAAGTAACGAGCGTACCACTTGTATATTTGCAACATATCCGACAAGATGGAACATAAAACAAACTAAGGCAACCACCATCGCTGCGTTTAAGGCTTTTGCCAAGAGTGAGTCTTAGTATTTTAAGTATGGCAAGCATTGCATCGAGAAAGATGATAGCGGAAAGTACTTTGTGTCTATGTTATATATGTTTGGTATGTATCTTGCCTTTAACGAAGGCCAGAAGGGTAAACAGCTTACACTGCCATGCTGTACTATAGGCAAACTCAAATGGGGCAATTCGAGTTCTCCGCACGCAGCGGCATATTGTTCAGACAAAGTTGCTAAGTATGGGGGAGACGCTAAAGAACTTATGCATGAAAAGAGACGGCCAGGTAGTGAGCAAGGCGTCATCATGCACGAAGGCAGAATTACGTACAGTGATGATCTATTTGTATCAGGATGCGACTACCTCAAACGGCTATCAAGACGCAGCGCTACTATGCATGATGTGGTACCTATTTGGGCGCGCTTCTGATTTCTTGCTCGCCCAGAAGCAGAACCTCACAATCGACGCCGCAGACATCCTGTTCTTGCGCTTCATCTACTTCAAGACTTCCGAAGAGCATGAGTTGTTGCTATTTCCCGACGAAGAACAAGTGCATGTATATTCTAGAACTTAAAGGCGAAGGCAACATATACAAGCATAACAATCACGAGCGTTAGCCGGACGAAGTTCAAGAGCATCTAAAACAAAACAAGCGATCAAAGCGCCGACGCGCCTAGGTCACTCAATTGCATGCAACGTTGTATATGCATGGCATGCGAGCCTCGCTGGTGCTGGATCGCACCCAAGCATCAGAGATCAAACGCGAAACAGTTAGTCGCACTCACGTAACTATTCGTGGCTTCGTACTTGATCTAAACGCCGGCAACTTCTGTGACAAGGTCCTGGAGCTGGGAAAAAGGTGGAAAAGGCTATGCTGGAGTTCCTTCTTCGTGAAATCAAATCGCGGGGTTCCACTGCAGTTCGCAAGTGCCTTCGCGACATTTATGCTGCCGGGAAGCTGAACGGCAAGATCGTGCGCTATCGTCACCTGCATGACGCCGGTGCTACGAAAGGCCCAGACCAGCAACGCTGTTTGATTCCGTGGCGGCGACTCTGTATACCAGATCACTCGTGCTTGGCCGTGGTGTTGGAACAGCCAACTTGGACCTGTAGTGCACCATCACAGGTGTACCCATAGATGACTCTAGATGCTGGTGGATTATCCACTCCTTTCTACAAATGAATCACTTTGGCTTTTCGTTCCAACACGTGGAATTCGAAGTGAGCCTCGATGTGACACGAATCGAATGGGCCAATGTCAATGAGCTGCACTTGTCAACAATGCCAAAAAAACTTGTCGAGAATACCCGTAAAAAATGAAAATGTTTCACTTTGTTGAGTTACACCGAAAAACCTTGTATAGTAAGACCGAAAAACCTTGGTATTGTCGAGTTAGACCGAAAAGCTTCGACGAGTAACGATAAAAAAACCTGCTAGAAACACTTCGTCGAGAATACCAGCAAAGACCGGTTTGGATTGTACGTACGCTCCCGGAAAATTAGAATGAACCCACTTCGGAGAAGCCTCCCAGGCCCGCCCGGACGAGGGATTTATCCGGGGCCGTGAGCTTCCTGGGGATTTCCTCCTATGGACAAGAAGGGCTTTCAGGAAAAGCTCGTTCAGTAACCTCACCTTGTGTACCCCCTACGCAGGGCTGATGAAAACAAATTTGAAGCGGCAATTATTGCAATAATTTTATCCAATAATTTATTTTCTACAGTTAACAGCGAGCTATCAATGATATATCGGCCCCGTGTAGCTGACTGCATTAATCTATTAGAGGTATTCTGCAACCAACCATCTTTCACCGCTTGAACGCTGGGTTTCACCTTTGCAGGTTTTATCACTCCCCACTTTTCAATTTGCCTAGAAGCCCCCACCCACCCTCATCCCACCCTCTCAAGATGCTCGCCGCCCCCCACAACCCTGGCCCTGTCACCTTCAGCAACAGCCAGGTCGCCAACTCCTTTTTCCGGCCGTGCCGCGACCAGTACGACGAGGTGATCCGCGAGTACTTTTCGGCGCATGTGCGGCGCGGACCGGGAGCGTGTTGCGGGCACGCACGTCAGGCGCGAGTAACCCGCCTTCGCTGACGAGATGTTTGCAGCGATGCCAGGAGAGGCCGGGTCGGTCGTACACTACGTCCGCCACTCCGCCCAGAACGTGTTGGGGTAGTTGGAATGGGTTGTCAAAGCCAACCTGCCTCTCTCATTCTGTGAGGGCAAACTGGCCCGGCGCTACATTCGTATGTTGTTGTGTATGTACTTTCTGATTGACTGAGTAACATCCTATTTACCTGTTCGATGCGACACTAGCTACACCAACCTCAACCCGTCTGTGTAGAGACGCTTCGGCGCGCCGTGGAGGCTGTGACACGATCCGTCCGTCGAGCACTCCATCGACGCAGAAATGTCCGAGCGATTCGGTCTCATCTTTGACGGGTGGAGGCCATGACTCCGAGCACTTCATCGCAGTGTTCGGATGGCCCGAAGTGGGTGATGAGGTACGATGCCCGCTTCTGTGTATGGCTCCTCTCATAAATGACGAGGCCGGTGATCACTCCGCAGCCAGCCACCACACCTTTTTGGCTATGATGCTGCTGCGCGACTACAACAAGCGAGTCGGAGCAGTGTGGCTTCCTAGTCGGGGACAACTGCTCCGTCAACCGCCGTCTCGCTACGCCCACGGGCGTCCCCACTTGTTGGCTGCGCGAGCCACAGCCTCCAGCTAGCGGTAGTTGCTCAACTGAGCGAGCATGCCGACAACCTGGACTTGGTCCATGGTTTTGATGCTGAAGCTGCGCACTTTGAACTAATTTGCAAAGTTACGGTGAGTATTGGGTGCTTTTTTTAAACATCTACAAGTTATGACTGTGCTATTTGTATTTTTATGATACTTTGATGTTACAGACTGAAAACGACCCTTCGACCAATCATCCGCCAGCAAACTCGATGGAGCTCCACGTTCGCGATGCTCAATCGCTATTTTGAGCTGCTCCCGTTCCTCGACGGCGATTACGAAGAGCTCGCAGGGCTTTTGCCTTCGGCCGCAGCCATGCGTCGGCTGCACATGCTCCTCGGCGAATTTTTGGACGTCGAGTCGGTGTCGGAGGCATTGCAGGGTGATAACGCCAACCTGCTTGACATTCGAGTTTGGTTCGACGGACTCATTGCTGCCAAAGGCTCGAACGCGCGCTACTTAGGTTCGGATGCGTGATATATGTTGGTGCTTGTTCTTCTTAACGGTTATGGAAATTGTATATAGTGTAAAAGCAGCTCTGAAGGTCGATATTGTCAATAACCCGGACGTCGAGTCTGGATGCGTTCGGGTGCTCAAGGGCCAAGCCAAGCGCTTGACGAGGGCTGAGAAGGCGGCACTCGATCCCTTCCGCGCAGTTGAGGTTGCGCAAGGAGGAGGCCTCTGAGAGCGTCAACGAAGAGAACGCTTCGTTCTTGGACCGGCTGCAGAAGCGCCGCCCGGATGGAAGAGCACCAGCAAACTTACGGGCTTCTTGACTCCATGCCGCCAGCCTCGAACGTGGTCGAGCGCTTTTGTAGTGTCGCTCGAGTCCACGTTGGGGCTCCGGCGCCATTTCTTGCAATACTGCCCCTATGTAATAAACGGCAGACACTGCCCCTACGAATCGGTAGAGTTTAGGTCGGCCACTTTGGAACCCGAGCAGTCTTGGACCGGTACAGTACGCTGGTGGGTAGTTAGACAAACAATCGCCCGGGGCAAACTACCAAACTCCGGGTATACGCAAATATTATACATACACCAGTTTTTTTCGGCGAGAAACACCACCGGCAAAGGTCGCTAAATCTTTTGAAGTTTCTTTAACTCGCGGGCGAGACCCAAATATGAAGTGCTAACTCCCGTGCCGGTTGAACCGCAATCCGGGAAGCAGATATGGCAACGATGATATATAGCTACCTTGGGGGATTAGTCTTCGAACGCGGTACGACCTTCCCCTTTGCCCGTTCCCATCAGGAAGGAATTCTGCGCGCTTGAGGGGAAAGTAAGACTGGATTGCGTTGCTTCCCGAGCATCCCGAGGCATCTGCCTGCAAGGGAAGCTAAACATATGGTGATCCCGAGATGGACCCGGGATCAATTAATTACTTGGTTTTACTATAACATGACTTACTCTCCTGGTCGTCACTCGTGACAGGTCGACTCTCCGAAGTTGGCTCCTTGGGGACGGCTTCAACTTGACCAAGAAGGATTGGGCTTCTTGGGAATTAGCGTCCGCCGTCATGAGCGAGGTCACTCCTGGGGACCCTCCTGGATTGATCTCCTAGGGATGGCACTCACTTTCCCAGGGCCATTCCTAGGGACGGGCATTCTTGGGGCTCCGGGAGCTTGGGTCTTCCGGGATCTCGTGGTCTGGAGCGGTCGGGGCCTTCCGGGGGAAATACCGAGGCACTATGTCACAAGCTACTGAAGAGGACATGAAGACACTTAACCTGGATGTTGGTTCGATGACACAGTGATCGTATTTCGTGCGTGAGTTCATCACTGCTAACGATACAACCTTCAATTTCGATTGTCAGCTCTTTGGTTCTATTCTAAATGGCTACAAGAGATCCCAGATCAGCTTGAAAGTGTCGTACGAAAATGTTCGCGGGCTAACAGCACGATTCTCGTACAAGAAGTACCGAATCGTTCTCGTTCTAGTATGCATGAATTTGCATTGGAGCTTTGTCGTGGTACAGAATCCATATATTCTTGCTATTGAAGGCTTAAAGCCGTACTGCTTCATGTCGACTCCCTGAAGTATCAATCAACACAAGGCGTTGTGGAACTTCTTGGAGGATACTTCAAGAAAGATGCCAGAAAGAAGTACGACCATATCTCCAACAATTGTCTTGCGGTATTTTCACGCTGCACTTCATGCGGGAGGCGAATCGTGCGCTTCTTTGCGATCCCATGCTCCTGCATTGCCAGCATATCTAGCGTACAAAAGAAAATCAAGTTGAGCCTGAATCTGATATGCAGTTCAAGAAGCGTTTCCTCATTGACAAAGCCTTATAGTCGTAGACTACTAGTGAAACCATACATAACACCCAATGATACATTCAGTTGTAAGCACAAACACGCAATTACTTGTCGCAATTAACCTTTCAGCCCTTTTTCCACGCCAAACCGTGGAACAACACGCTTGTGGCTTCAGATTTCCTATCAGAAGTATTGAAATATCTAAATTCCCACCTATAGGATTTGAAATCTAAAGGTGGGAATTGAACCCACAGCCGCCGTTTCGGGTGCTCTTCCATTGAGCTACTTTAGTGGGGGTTAGCACAACGCAATGCAAGGTTACTCGCCTGGGTGCCGAAGAAGAATTGACCCATCACAGTTCCTCGTAAGAGCGCCAACACTCTAGGTTAGTGTGTGCGTAACACCCTCAATAATTAACCGTCCGGGGGTGTTACTTGTGGTCACTTCGGCGCTGAGCGGTTCATGCAGCACCATTCACTTTCCACTCGTATTTACGTATATATTACGGCTTTTTACGATGTTTTCTTCATGTTTGCATGACATAGTTTTTTGTTGATGACCTGGTGGGTGGTACACAACTTTTGATGTTATCGGTCGGCGGTCGGATATTTTATGGTATGGCAGCATTCATTGATAGCTCCAGGTTCTCGACGGTTTGCTAGGATTTGACACAAGTTCAACGACTGCTGGGCTACTAAATAGAACGTTTCAAGGCGTGACAGAAGAGAATCGGTATAGCGGGTTCGTAGACGAATGCAATGGGGGAGATTTCGTTGCATTTGAGCTAACATTCATTCTTACATTGCTTTTTAGGACTATTGAACTGTTGTAATTGGCTGTGAGTGATGGAGGAAGCTGTTACAAAACAACATGACCACCACAATACCGTTTTCACTGCCTTTACGGCTACTACTGTCTCGGGTATACTCGGGAAGAGCTCGCACACATTTACCACAAGCCAGTGAGAACGATTGGAAATTAGATTACGATTTATGATAGCACTGGTACGTACGAGAGAGCTGACTCAAGTGCTGCACGCTCGTTCAGCGCGACACATCGGCAATGGCTTTGCGAATTCTACGCTGACCATCCTCTGGCTTACTTAGACGAAGCCCAAGTAGAATTTTAGCGTGCTCATCAAATCAGTATTCCAAAGACATCCGTGTGGAGATTAATTCATGAGTTCGGTCTTACCCGAAAAGCCCTGGGGAGACGTGCGATGTACATCAAGGAGAAGGACATTTTTAGGGTTGCCGAAGAGCTCGCCACATGAACTGGTGACATCACAACCTCGTTTTTCTGGACGAACGAGGCCTCTTCCGATAAACGAGGTATGATTCGAAAGTGACGTTATTCACTGAAAGGGCAGTCAAACGCTATTCGTAGAAACTTTAAGCGGAAGCCCAGAGCTTCTGTGCTGGCGTTCATGGGCGTGGATGGTATCCTTGACTATTTTGATACTCGAGGAACGTTTGACCGTCTCGAGTTCGTTAAGTGCTACCGCGACTTCGCATATTCTAAGTATGGTAATGTGCGTCAGTACCCAGGGTCAAACCCCGCGTGGAGTTTGGATGGCGCTTCGATTCATTGTCATCCTGAAATAATTCACTTCCTTCGCAGCATTGGGATTGTATCATTTTTTTGCCAGCCTATTGCCCATTCTTCAACCCATCGAGTTCATGTTCGGCTTCATCAAGAAGTAGTTTCAACGGCACTACTTCGAGTCGAGTGGGAACGATTTACTACCGTTTGTGGTGGAAATGTTCGAGCGTTTTGTAGGTTTTACTATGGCAAGGTTTTCGAGCACTGCGGCTGAAAAAAACAAGGATACATCGGTCTATCTGGCCCACTGTCAAAGGAGGAACGAAATGAAGAGGATGCCGGCGGAGTGCAAGTGAGTGATGGTGTTGAAGAGCACGTTTTTGGATTTTTGGAACGGCAACTTCCGAATTCGGATAGCTATGTCATAAATTAAATCTTCCTGCATTCCAAAAGCTGGTGGACGATGTCTTCAGCATTTTCGATTCTTGACAGAGAGACCACCGCATCGGTAATTGCTGGAAGAGGAATATCATCGAGGAAAACAATTAGTGTCTCTCTGCGCCCAATCAATATGCGCCGTTGAGTTTCCAGTCACCGTTCAAAAAAACAAGCCCTTCTTGAGATCTGTGTTGTCTGCGATGGCTACACCCACGATATCAATTGCCGCTCGAGTTCTGAATAGTCGATCAAAGTGCTGTTCGACTTGGCCATCGGAGGCGCGTAGGAGGCGCTCAATTCGTTTGGGTGGAGGGTCCAACACAGCAGTCTCCCAAGTCGACCGATTCAAGTTTCGCTCGATATCATGTGCCCACATTCGCCAAACCACGGTGCGACCTTAATACGTTTCTCCCCAAACTTCTATCAACCGCTCCACAACTTTTCGTAGCGACGAATCTGCAGCAGCACCCGAGCGATCGGTGTACTCTGGACGAACGCAAGCTTGCATGAACTCATCAAGGGTTTTAGCGTTTGTGATGGTAAGACCGTACTCGTAGGGCAAGAGGGTAACTGTTCCCCCAAGTAGAGAAGCAACCCAGCAGTCCCAGCTCTGATCGGACTTTGTTGATGGAACAAGGCGCCTATTCCACTTGAACTGCATGACTTTATCCCACGCTGACTCCGTGTGCCTTTCAATCGACCAAACATCTTCCTACTTCACAGTTTGGCCCTTAACGTATCGCTTAGGCTTCTTCCATATCTTGTGTATGATATCGCCAAAAGAGTTGTAACTTGCAGCAAATATCGCCAGTACCGTACCCGATACGTCCCTCTTCCCGACAGTATCTTCGACGACGGCTTGCACAACGAGTTGCAGCCGGTGGTTGGCTGCATTTCCAGGTGAAGCGTCCAGCGATACACGAGCTCGCCCACGGTCTGGAGATGCTAGAGCCAAAGAACCGCGAGGAGGCGCGCGCGCTCGCAACGGATATGATGCCACACGAGTAGTTGACGACGAAGTCGAAGGCGGGGTCTTTCGTGTGGCCGCTTGGCGCCGACCTGTCAGCGGCGATACACTCGACGTGCTGTCTCTTTGGCCGGTAGGGTCACCAGCCGTACCTTGGTCAGCTTCAAGGGCCACCGTGCCCTCGGTCATGATGGCGTCGGCCATGTTCTCCTTCCTAGCAAAATGGAGTGTGGTGTGTTGTACACATATTGCCTCTGGAAATGCATATATTATGCAAAAATAGAGACTTGCGCGATTGTTGCTCGGTCTATTCAAAGAACCGCGCGCTGCAATTTCGAGTAGAACGCTCAATACTGCTCGGCGACTAAAACCACGAGAACTACTGCCATTCTACTGGTCGGCACTCGGAAGCATACAAGATCTACTGCCTATTGTACTGCTTGACACCCAGAAGACCGCGATCTCTCTCCTTTGCGCGCGTTGTCATTGCACACTGGAGCGCAAGTACCTTGAAAGCATATCCGGCTCAAACTAATTTGGCGCTCGAATTTTCTTCATCCTGCAACTTTCTGCGAGCCTCAGATTGCTACCAAGCCTCCAACCCGTCCCTGCGTCTCATGACGCGCGCTTTCGTGAACTGCATCAACACCGACCTGACTTCGATGGAGCCATGTTCCGTATGCGAGCGTGCGGTCCATCACCTGTGCTCCAATGTCCTATACGATCCTAGCAACATCGATGTGCGGTATGTCAGATGGACGAAGGAGGCATCAGCGCTGATCAGGAGCAGCACCCGCCAGATGAGCTCGGGCGGGACAACGCCGAACGCGTTCTATTGATTATAAGTAGTGTGTGTTACATAAATTTCGACGTCAGTGAAAACTACTGACTTTGGGTCCGTGTATTAAGGAGTCTGGTGTAACTGCAAGGAAGCAGAGTATAAAACGAGGCTCGGCTAATTCTCAAAGAAAATAGCGCGGTCTTTTTCTCATTTCATTTGTGCAGCCTCCTTACCAGTCACTGCTGAGTTTAATCTCGTGCTCTTTTGATAATTGTCCCTAGCGCTGTCTTCTTAGAGTCACGCCTCCTGCTGAGTTGGGATTGAAATTGACAACACGAATTACAAGTCAGCAACCAACTACGCAGCTGAGGATGCCGATCACCGCGCAAGCCAGACCGATGAAAGAGGGCGAGACACAGGGGGTCCGAAAATGATATGTTATTTATCGTGCCGGCATCGGCAACAATAAATTTTGCCGAAATGGCCTTGCGACTCGAGCATACATTACGTTCTCTGAGGAAGAAGTAAAATCAATAATTGAGTTACTGCCGCAATAACTACACTGTAGAGCGTATGAATATCAAAGCACGAAAAAGGAATCTACGAGCGAGTTGCGTTGTCCACCGTCTCTGCGTCCCAGTACGCAGTATTTTCTCGCAAAAAAAAGAACCATCTCCAGCGTAATAGGTTGCAGTTCATGGCGTTGTTGACCAAACGTGGTGCGAGCCACGCTGAAAAAGCGCTCTGCAGCGGGGCTGCCGTAGCTCTTTGCTTAGAGGAAGCGTTAAGGTCCACGACCTTCGCTCTTATACCAAGAACCGGTGCAAGCCAAGGGTAATCCGTACCCTGCTCCTAGAGTCTTATAGGAACCTTAAACAAGGTATATAAACTCTACTGTATGTTTTCCAAACTGAATGTATTAGTCTTAAAGGCGGCAGGGCCGCCCTGGTGCGAATGTCCTACCCTAACTATCGACCATACTAATACCTAATCAAATGCATACTCGTGGCTCTGAAGCCACGTACTGACTCTTGTTATCTATCGCGTACTGAGAACTCCTTTCTGTTATCATTTGGTCACACCACTTAGTGTGACACACACCAATGTAGCCAGGTTACCTGTAACCCCCGTGTAACCCCGTTACACTCTCCCCCACCAAGATTCCGGATACGGCGAGTCGTATCCGGACAATGTGTTTTCTTTCAAACACAAACGGCCCGAGGCCATGGCGGAGGCGCTTACGCGCAGGGCGCTTCGCCTCACGCGTGCTACACGCATCGGCAAATGTTGCCACTTCGCACCGACATGGTGCACATGCTTACCAAGCACATGACGCCGCTCATGTTGCGCCTGGGGCGCGATTCGAGCTTGTGGAGGGGCTCCAGACAGATCCATGATCTAAGAGCCGCACATCCGGCGTCAATGACGGTCGGTATCGAAGCGCATAACCCCAACGGGGAGGCGCACAAGCTACTGGAGCTGGCGCGTACCGCGCATGCACTGACAGTGCGATCTAGGGGCATTGTGATGTTGAGTTGTGGCCGAGCTCGCCGAGCCGACCACAGAGACAACAGGATCGGACCGAGAAGAGAAAGTTGACGGCGGTCCTGATTGGCCAGCGAGGTTGCCTCTCACAGTTACCGCACTGGAGTGACTAGGACTAATTTAGTGACGAAGAGTCCTCGGTTGGACCAAATATACTACCGACCGAGGACTAAAAGTCAGGAATAGGCCAGTTTTGGTCCCTCTGTGACAACCACACGAGGCCTCGTCGTAGGTACGAATTCGTACCTATGTGGGATTAGGGATTTCCCACAGAGATATGTTCACACTTGATATTTGTATAGAGATTTAGGATAGAGTATAGGAAGAGCTAAGAAGGCCTCAGGGCCACAAATAACAGAGCAGAATTTCCCCCCAACCTAACAAGGGTCAAGTCCGGCTAAGGTAAGCCTAGCTAGCTGACCGTAGCGACTGGATACACTCGGCTGAGTGGATGCCTGCCGACGAGCTTCAGGTACACTGACCGAGAGCTCGTCCTGGTAAGGCCAAGAACAGAGAAGGAAAGGAGAGATATTTGGCCGATTGTTACAGCGTTTGCACGTTGTATAACTGTATTGGAAGTGCGGAAGAGCCTTCATACATTCTTTACGCCGAGGTTTGACCTCGGCAGCCCCGTTTAAAGCCTTGACCGGCCCGTACCCTTCATTCTGAGGGACAGCGAGGGTTAGTGCGAAAGCACGAACGTACATCCTAGCTTCGCTCGTGCTAGTGGTGTATTATATTTGGGTAGACTTACCACGGACTCTGTGCACAGAGGACACATTCCAACCCGGTGTAAGGGATCGTTCCTGAGCTTCAGGTCTGGTTCCAACATATTCGCCGACCTTTCGAAGGAAGCGTGTGTTGTTGGTGGGACTCATCCGACTAGGAAGAAAATTTCATCGTGTTCCAACACGACAACTGGTGCTGCGACCCGGGATTGGTGTGACCTTCTGTGTGTTGTGGTCTGTGTGTAGATTTTACCTAAACGAGCGTTCAAGAGAAGAAGAACAAGAGAAAGAAGAAGAAGATGGCGAAAGGATTCAAGTCGACGGTACCAGAAACACCGATGAAGTCTTCGGGGATCCGGAACGAGAGTTCAGGATCGACCGACAGATCGATCGCTACCCCGGCGACAGCTCGCATGGAGCCACTAAGCGAACGTTCGGTCACCTTTGACCGCTCGGTGGACATTCCTGACGCCAAGTACGATGATGACGATGATTGGGAAGAGAAGGCAGAGCCCTCGTCGGCGGTGCCTGATGCCCCGGAAGATGCTATAGTCTTTTTAGGCCGTAGCGGAGGTGTGCGATCCTTATCGCGCAATCTGCTTGATGAATTAGAAGGAGTGGCAGATCCTGAACCTGCCCAATTCCACCAAGATGATGGAACCGAGGATTCGAAACCCTCGGCGATGACTGGGAAGGCGACTTCTAAGTCAACTGGCAATCGGCCGCCCCTCAACGGGGACACACCGGCTGCCAACAAGGTGCTCGGACGTTGCGTGGCGATGATGAACGACAAGAGCACGTGGATGCAGATGTTTTCACCGGCGTTGGAACGCCAAGCTATCTGGACGAACCTGGAGAACGAGATCGCGGTCCCTGTCAACTCGACGAGCTCTTACCAAGTCGCAGAAGACACCATCCTGCTGTTGGAAGCAATGGGGTGCAGAGCTGTGACTCGCCCATCACCAGCGATGCTCCGTGATTGGTCTCCGTCGGATGCAGGCACCGCCCTCGCTAAGTGGAAGAAGAAACTTCGGGCGGCGTTTGGGGCTTCGGACCTCGGCGGAAAACTCCAGCCGGTAGCCCGACAGGCGCCTGAGGCGGTTGATCCGTCGATGATCCCCTTACCTCAAGCCCCGATCAAGAAACGAGCGACAGAGCCTTCGGGTGGCGTCTTCTCGATCCCCGCCGAGGAATCGAGTTACTATCCGGACTCGCATATGGTCACTCCGCGTTCCACTACTCGAGCGGAACGCTTGGCACGTGAGACCGAGGCTTTGAGAGCTTCTGGAGCAAAGGGCAGAGGAACTACGCCGAGCCGACAGAAGATTCACGATGACTCCGATGATTCGTCGGATGAC
This sequence comes from Phytophthora sansomeana, assembly GCA_032158285.1. Classification (NCBI taxonomy): domain Eukaryota; phylum Oomycota; class Peronosporomycetes; order Peronosporales; family Peronosporaceae; genus Phytophthora; species Phytophthora sansomeana. The sequence goes on from JAPDHH010000244.1 coordinate 85,849, forward strand.
GATCTTCTCCGGGACAATGGTGATGACGGAGACGACGTCGCCGAACAATGGGTGCGTCAGATTCGGGAGCTCAGTCGAGATGATGATGGTGCGGGGGCTCGGAAGGCCCCACCGAGACTAGCAATCACCACTCACTTGCCGCTTGGGAATATCAAGCCCTACTACGGGAGACGATACCGAAGCGAACAGTCAATTCAATGGCTGCGAACTTTCGTCTACGAGATGAAGGGGACCCATACGCCGCCTAACGAGTGGTGCATGGCTTTTGAGTTGAGCCTCCAAGAAGGAGCCTTGCACTGGTACAGACAGTTGCCTCGCAAGGTCCGACGCAAATGGACCCTGCTCAGTGACGCCTTCATCAAGTATTACTGTTCATCGTTCAGCCAGTCAGCTAAGGCTCGGTACTACTCTGCCAAGAGAGACGACAAGGAGCACGTGTGTGACTACTTGAACCGATTGAATGGCTATGGTCGCAACGCAGGTGTACAATTCGAGAATGGTGGACGTGACGCTAAGGACCACGTCCGACACTTCCTCGATACATGCGGCGACAAAAGCTTGGAAGATCGTCTGCGCCACGTTAGGGTGAAGGGCATCCACGATCTCGAAGACCTCATCAACGAGATCCTGCGGAGCGAACAGCGCAGATCGACTAAAGAGACCTCGTTTACACGCTCCAGGTCTCGGAATGATGGTCGCAGACGTGACGACAGGCGGACGGAGTACTCACGCGATGGCTAGCCGAGACGACCGCAGAGATGACTCGCGCAATCACCCTCGCATAACGCTGGTTGAAGCGCTCTGGAAGGCTTCAAGGTCCAAGACTCCTACGACGGTCATGAGTCTAACCGTTACGACGACTACGGTGACGAGGATGGAGCACTGGACCACGACCGAGGTGACGGTGATGATGGTTATGAGAGTGAAGGCTCTGTTTGGAGCAATTACTCGGTTACACCCGAGGAAAGTCACTTGGCAGCTGCGAACGAGAACGAACGACGCGCGGCAGCCGATGGACGTACACTAGAGCGAGCCAACGGCCCCAACGAGACTTTGAGGGACGCCCGCTGACCGGACCAGGCGACCGACGTTTCGGACGCGATGACCGAGACGGTCGTGGCGGCAACAGACGATCGTATGGGCCTTGTGCAGCCTGTGGCGGCTCCAATCACTCAGCACACTACTGTTTCCGTAGATGCAAACTCTGCAAGCAAGTGCACGACGCTGGGAGATGCGAAGCATTCCAGCAGCTTACTACTTTGCTTCGGACGAAGGTTGACAAAGCCGACCTCCCGGCAGAGCTACAGAACATCGTCTTTGGGAGCCATTTAAACTAGGCAGCCCGCCAACTGAAACTGGGTTGGTCCCAATCGGGCTGCCACAGTTAGCTGAAACCGCGCTGGACGCAGACTTTGTCTATGCGTTTGCAGGTGAATGCAAATGGCAGAATGACCCAAGAGGCGAGAGTGTGAATTCGACGGAAATTGGTTGTGACCGAGGCAGAAGCCTCGGAGAGAACAGTGTATATGAGTGGAGTGATGAAGAACGAGATGTGACGCGTACAGACGGCTGGATTGCGAGTGTACGCCAAGTAGAGCGCCAAGACCGAACCCTCGTCCCGGTAGTGAAATTGCTGCCTGGCGAGAGGCTCGGGTGGTGGTCCACTCAACGATGCGACAGACGCAAACGAGTGCGCGCCCTGGTCAATGGGGCGGTAGACGACTCGCGAACGCGTATTCTGTTGGATACGGGAGCGAATGTGAGCGTGATCTCGGCGCGATTGGCGAAACGGCTACGGATGCGAGAGATTACAGACCATGGCCGAAGCCTTGAAGTGCGAGGAATTAACCCTGGGGTGGTGGAGACTCGGCGCCGAGCCTTCGTCAAAGTGGCTCTGGGGTGGGAGCGAGTGTATGAGTTTGAGCTGTGGGTCATGGACCACAGCGCAGGAGTTGATGTGGTGCTAGAAACGGATTTTATGATACCAGCCGGCATTCGGCTGGACCTGTTCCACGGCACTGCTCGACTTCCGGATGAGGTCATGGTGCCTCTGATTAAGTCCCAGAGCGATGTTGACGAGAGAGCCTATGGTTCCCAACAAGCTGGAGGGCCGACCGAAGGTTTACATATCCCCAGGTCGTGAGTGGAGGTCGTTTCATCTGAAGCGGAACCAGCCTCCCATAGATACGTATGAAGTATGGATACGTCGGACCGAGACTTTGGTACCGACGGTGACGTCGTTTCGCCGAGGGAAGCCGTACAAGGTCCGCCTGACTAACGTTACGGAATGAGATGTGCATTGTCCGGGCCACAGTCACTTTGTGATGTGGGTCCGGATTGGAGATCTACCGCGCGATGTAGGCTACGTGCGGCTGAACTCGGCGAAGTACAACGAGTGGCAGGTGCTGGCATACGCTGCTGCACGTGATAAGCAACTGTACCGATGTGAGCAGCGACCTGTACGACCGCTGGTTGGCGGCTCAACCACCGTCGGTAGAACGTCGTGAATACCAGACTCCGAAGGAATTGCTACGTCGACCAACAGAGGATTGCGGGAGTCGGTTGACTTGCGCTCAGCAGTGGGAGCGGAACCAGCGGACGAGGATGAACGAAGCCTCGGATGCGGCCCTCTCAGATGGTGAACACCGACCTGAATGTGATGTCGGGCAGACCGATGTCTCTGGTGGCTCGCCTACCGGAGTAGACGGTGACCAACGCGTGACCGAGAATTTGGTTACGCCGGATGATCCAGACCCGGTGGGAGCTCTAGAAGCAGCATTCGCCTCGGTGATGCATGGATCAGCGTCGCGTGTTGATGAAGGACGTGATGGAGGCGTCACCGACACCTCAGAACACGTCGGCGACGGAGGTGGAGTTCGAGGATTACGCTCACGAGCTCGCCTTCCTACCAGACTTCACCGAGACGTCGGCCGCAGAGCTGGATTACTCTACGCCGAACGTTCGCAATGCCGAACTGAACACCGATCAGCAAGAACGTCTACTGGAGACGCTGAAGCGGCATGAGCATATCATGATTGCGAGTGGTAACGCTCTACCACCTCCGGCATATGGCGTCGTCTGTGACATCGACGTGCAGGGGCATCCGCCCATCAAGCAACGTGCACCGTCCGGATTGCTCTGAGGCACCTCAAGAAGCTGTTTGAACTTCTGAAAGGTCCTGCTGCAGGCGAGGCTGATCTCGTTTTCGGACAGCCCTTGGGCGTCCCCTATTGTCATCGTTCTCAAGAAGAACGGGGTCGATATTCGACTTTGCATTGATTACAAGATGGTGAATGCAGTCACCGCGATTTTGGAGTATGCGATGCCATTAGTCGATGACTTATTGACCGACACGGAGGCGTACTTATGGTTCTGCTCGCTCGACGCAGCCAGTGGCTTTTGGGCCGTGATGATGACCGAGCGAGCTCGGAAGATTTCGGCGTTTGTCTGCGCTCTGGGGCACTTTGAATGGCTCCGTATGCCGTTCGGACTGAAAAACGCGCCTATGATCTATCAGCGCATGATTGACAACGCCCTATGGGGCTTTGTCCAGCCGCACGGTGGGTGGACGAACTTTGCGGAGAAGAATGCAGGAAGCTGAGACCAAGTCTCGCTCACAAGCTCAGGAGGTTCCCGCCATCGGCATGGATGAGTCGAGCAGTGGACAGAGGCTTGGAGCACCAATGACGAAAGTTTGAGGCCGACCGGGTGTCATCGATCGCGAACGATCCGGTGACGGTGTTGATTAACAGCCCGATCGCCGATATGTTTTCAACCGGGGAGCCGGACAAATCGTCGTTGGTGCCAGTGTTTGATCGGCGATCCTTCGTGGATGATATCTGCTTTGGTGCAGATTCTTTTGATGCGTGCCTTAACACCCTCGACCGTCTTTTAGACAGGTTCGCAGAGTGTCGAATCAGCGTGAGCTTCACGAAGAGCATCTTTGTCCAGACGCGAGTTGATTTCCTATCACACGAGATCACCCCAGAAGGCATACGAGCTGATCCTAAGAAGCTCAAGGCGATCACCGAGCTCACGTTCCCAAAGTCAAAAAAGGGCGTGCAAGCTTTCCTCGGTGCGCTGAATTACTATCTTTTAAATGAAGATAAACAAATCAAAAAATCAGCTTGGTTACTTTTAAATCTAATTTAAAAAATATAACTAATGAAATTATTCAAACTTCATGAAAAAAAATAAAAATCATAACATATTTACAATTACATTTATTTGAATTAAAATATAATTTTTTTATCATTTTAATAACATTTTTTTATCTTTTTATAATTTCATATTATTTTTCAGATCAGTAGTGGCTAGAGCTGTTTTACCTAGATATCGTTATGATCAATTAATGCGTTTAGGTTGGAAAGTATTCATACCTTTTACATTAAGTTTTAAATTTTTTTGTTTTAAATTTTTTAAAACATTATATCTACCTAAACCTGTACCATGTAAATAATTTTTTATTTATTTACATGGTACAGGTTTAGGTAGATATAATGTTTTAAAAACAGTAAAAAGAAGTCATCCAAGACTTCGCAGTCTACGGTGCAAGCCTCTATCAGGTCAAGGACAGTGACTTCGAAGCGGGGGTGACCTCTCAGCAGCCAAACGAAGCTTCGCTGCACTCCAGGCCAAGGTGGCGGAGGCACCGATACTTCGCCATTTCGACAAAACACGTGACGTACATGTGATGCTGTATGCTAACGAGTGGGCATTGAGCTCCACTCTGATGCCGAAACATGATGATAAGTTGCACCCCGTGCGGTTCTGTGGACGCGTTCTGAAGGATGCCGAGATGAATTATCACCCGGCCGAGAAGGAGGTCCTCGGCCTGCTTTTGCTACTGAAGGTGTGTTACACACAGCTTGCGGGTCGGACCATGTCTACACGCGCTACGATTGGATGCATAAGTCGACGACACTGTTCAGTCGGACTGCCCAGTTCGCCGTCCTACTGTCTCCGTGGCACCTGAAGGTGCAACGAGTCAAGGAAGACGACTGCGCCTTCGCCCAGTTACTACAGGCGACTATTACGAGCTTTGTCGACCTCGACGAGTCGTTGGCACCGTTCGCACCACCGACGGGAGGCTCACCGATAGCTCGAATCGACCCACATTTGCTATATGCACGACTACCTCGTGACTACAGAGGGTTTGTGTTGTCGTTCGATGGCTCTGCCAAGACGGAGAAACACGGTGGTTACGGCAGTTGTGAATGGGTGCTGTGGAAATTACCGGAATGGACTGTAGTGATCGCCGCAAGTGCTTATCTCGAAGTCACGACTGTCAACATGGCTGAGTATACGGGTATGAACAATGAAGTCTCTGCAGCGCTAGAACATGGTGTGCAAGATATTGTAATTGTCGGTGACTCGCGATTATCAATCCAGCAATCACTAGGGGTGATGTCTTGCCGTAAGGAATCGTTGATGACTATGCAAAACCGCCACAGAGAGCTCACCAGCAAGCTTCGTTCAGTGAAGTATCTTCATGCTATACGCGAGTACAACGCGGCAGCGGACTCCCTGGCAAGTGAAGCACTGGAACATAAGCGGTCGAACGTGGTATCGGACGAAGACAGGAAACGTGTGTTGACCGAGTTAAACCGTATTCCCGAAGTCATCTACGAGACGTCGGCTGAAGATGTGGCTCTGACACATACACCTTCGGTCACAACAGCCCGAGCACTGGAAAAGGTTGTCGAATCCAGGAGCAAGATTTTTTTCGATTTTGTACGTGATGAGGCAAACTATATATCAGTGACGACTCGACGACAAGCGCGCCAGAAACGCGTGCGGTTCGCGGATGAAGTATCGGTAATAGGTCAGGGAGAACCCACTCCTCAAGACGAAGCGAATGGTGTGCCGACAGACACTCCGAATGACCTAGGGACTGAGCAACATTCCGCAAGACCTACGCCTCTGGCCTCGAACGCAGAGGACATCGACCCAGCTGCAGTCCAAGAGGAGCGCCGCCAGCGCATCTCCCGAGTTCAAGATGAGGAAGCAAGATGGTCTCACCTTAAGACAGTCCTGAGAGGAGAGGAAGCGAAGCTGAGCTACAGAGACGCGCGTGATGCATGGAAGAAGGCTGACAAGTTTGTTCTTAGCGAAGACGGTCTGCTTTACTTCTTGGAGACAAACCATCGGAGGGGTGACAGCCAGCAAGAGGAGACTACGTTACGCCTAGTGGTGCCGACAACGATGATTCAGGAGGTGTTGCAGATCAGCCATGACTCGCTAGAAGGTGGACATCAAGGTATAGTCCGGACTTTCAACCGAGTCCGAGCGGATTACTATTGGATCGGCCTATATGCGGATGTGAACAAGCACGTGCAGTCCTGTCCGGATTGTAACTCAAGCAAGCGTCGCCCGCAGCTCCGAGGATACTCGCCAGGCAACGTGCTGGCCGAAGCCCCGTTTCAGATTGTGTCAATGGATTTCGTCATATCGTTGCCGAAGTCTCGGAGGGGCAATACAGCACTTCTGTTATTTCAGTGCGCGTTCACTGGTTTTGTGATGGGGAAGGCCATGTCTGACACTACTGCGTTGCGCGTCGCCCAAGCTTTCGAAGAGTGTGTGTACAGACGATTCGGAGCGCCGTCACTCATCCGCCACGACCGAGATCCCCGGTTCATGAGCGAGGTTTTTCAAGCTTTCACTGAGATGATGCAGTCTCGGTCGAGAGCGACCTTGAGTTATCGGCCACAAGCAAATGGGCAACAAGAACGCTCTGTGAAGACGGTGATGCAGTCAGTGAGGGTTTATGCTGAAGATCCGTTGCAACAGGACTGGGATGATATCGCAGAGCATTTGATTTTTGCGATCAACAACTCGTACGACTCAACCAGGAAAGAGACGCCATTTTATCTCGTCCATGGTTGGGACGCGCACACTACGCTAAAGGCGATGTCGTCGTCGCTCAAACGAGGAACCGGAACTCAGACAGATGCTCTAAAGTGGCGCAGAGAGGTCCACAGACAACAAGAGATCGCGTTGGAAATGGCGAAAGAATATCAGGCGTCTGAGAAGCACGCCGAGCTCAGAAGCACAATGAGTCTCTGAGTCGTCAGGAACAAGCGTCCATACCGAGACAGAGTGATGACGAAGCTTCTGACGCAGTCCCAACCGATGACCGAGAGGATGAAGAACCCCAGAAGTCTCTGTTTGCACCTGGAGAGAGAGTTTGGTTGTACATGGAACGGGTGAAACCTGGATTGACGAAGAAACTCGCTCATCGGTGGCATGGTCCCTTCAGAATCAAAGCTAAGGTCGAGGAGTTCGCGTACGAGCTAGAATTGCCAGACCGGAGTGGATACCGATTCTACCCGGTAGTGCATGTATCCCGACTGAAGGCTGTGAGAGAGTTCGAGGACAGGAGCTCGCCGAGCCGACCGCAGAGGCAACGGGATCGGACCGAGAGGAGAAAGTTGACGGCGGTCCTGATTGGTCAGCGAGGTTGCCTCTCACAGTTACCGCACTAGAATGACTAGGACTAATTTAGTGACGAAGAGTCCTCGGTCGGACCAAATATACTACCGACCGAGGACTAAAAGTCAGGAATAGGTCAGTTTTGGTCCCTCTGTGACGACCACACGAGGGCACGCCGTAGGTACGAATTCGTACCTATGTGGGATTAGGGATTACCCACAGAGATATGTTCACACTTGATATTTGTATAGAGATTTAGGATAGAGTATAAGGAGGCCCCAGGGCCACAAATAACAGAGCAGAATTTTCCCCCAACCTAACAAGGGTCAAGTCCGGCTAAGGTAAGCCAAGCTAGCTGACCGTAGCAACTGGATACACTCGGCTGAGTGGATGCCTGCCGACGAGCTTCAGGTACACTGACCGAGAGCTCGTCCTGGTAAGGCCAAGAACAGAGAAGGGAAAGGAGAGATATTTGGCCGGTTGTTACAGCGATTACACGTTGTATACTGTATTGAAAGTGCGAAAGAGCCTTCATACATTCTTAACGCCGAGGTTTGACCTCGGCAGCCCCGTTTAAGCCTTGACCGGCCTGTACCCTTCATTCTGAGGGACAACGAGGGTTAGTGCGAAAGCACGAACGTACATCCTAGCCTCGCTCGTGCGAGTGGTGTATTGTATTTGGGTAGACCTACCACAGACTCTGTATACAGAGGACACATTCCAACCCGGTGTAAGGGATCGTTCCTGAGCCTTCAGGTCTGGTTCCAACATATTCGCCGACCTTTCGAGGGAAGCGTGTGTTGTTGGTGGGACTCATCCGACTAGGAAGAGAATTTCATCGTGTTCCTACACGGCAGCCAGATCAGCAAGAACGTCGACTGCGACTCGGCGAGTCTGTTCTCCTGGGCCTCGTCGAGGTTGTTGGTAACGATACCGGGCTCGGTGCCTCCGCTGTCAGCTCGATCGCTCAAGCTAGGAGCAGAGCGCAAGGCGGAAGGCGGACGTTCGGGGAACGGGCACGGAGTGCGAAGCACTGGTCTTGGGCTTGCACCCTGTGACTCTGTCACCTCGCCCTCCTCGCCAGGCATCTCAGTGTCGGACTCATAGTCCACTTCGATGTTCTCAAAGAGATAGTCTCGCGCCATGGGCGGACGACGGTCACGGACCGACGGAGACAGCAAGTCAGTCGACTTATGCTGCTTCTCCTCCATCTCAGGACGCTTGGAGTCGGCCTTTGGCCAGGTTGAGGACGCAGCGTCCGGGGATGCACGAGGTGCAGGTGAAGAACGTGGGCTCGGCCCGGAAGTGGAGGTCGCTGGTGACGTGTGGTCGAACGACCAAGATGCTTTCTGCCCAGTTGGCATTCGGAGTCCGTCGGACTAGCTCTTGGAGCGAAGATGTTTCAGGACACCGTCCTTGACGTGACACGACCTTCGTGTGGACACGAGTGTCAACTGTCTTAGTGGGGAGAGTGTAACGGGGTTACACGGGGTTACCTGTAACCTGGCTACATTGGTGTGTGTCACACTAAGTGGTGTGACCACATGATAACAGAAAGGAGTTATCAGTACTCAATAGATAACAAGAGTCAGTACGTGGCCTCTGAGCCACAGGTATGCATTTGATTAGGTATTAGTATGGTCGATAGTTAGGGTAGGGCATTCGCACCAGGGCGGCCCTGCCGCCCTTAAGACTAATACTTTCAGTTTGGAAAACACACAGTAGAGTTTATATACCTTGTTTAAGGTTCCTATAAGACTCTAGGAGCAGGGTACGGATTACCCTTGGCTCGCGCCGGTTCTTGGTATAAGAACGAAGGTCGTGGACCTTAACGCTTCCTCTAAGCAAAGAGCTACGGCAGCCCCGCTGCAGCTGCGTATCTGGAGGTTGCCAGTACACCCAGAGTCTTCGTTTGAATCTCCAGCCGCTGCTCGGGCTGCAATAAACGCCTTTGCTGCAAACCATGGCTACGCAGTCATTCAGAAGACGAAGGCGTACCATAAGCAGAAGCAACCTCGACGCATTGTTCTCGCGTGCGATCGGCATGCTGCTCGACGCATTCACTCCAGCAGCAGCGGTAGGGGCAGGCCCAATACTTCTTCTCGGCGCTGTGGTTGCCAGATGCAGATGCATATGGTGCGTGTCATGCCATGTGACGGAGAGGCTGCGAGGTGGCAGATCGAGCACAGAGGAACCGGATACAATCATAACCACCCCCATCAAGCACATGCGCAGCTCACCCCGTTCTCCGCAGAGAGTCACGGACGCCAGACGCACGCATTGCCATTACAACAGTCTGGCAAACTGGTGTAAGGGCAGCACAGACGCTTGCTCATCTGTCGCTGGAGTGCCCCGAGGTCATTATCGTTCCTCGTGACCTGTACAATGAGAGACAAAGCGCAGCACGACATGAATTGAATGGAAGATCGCGGGTGGAACACTTGTTGGGGTCGCTGCAAGAGGGGCCGTACTTCGTGCGCGTCAAGACAGATGAATTGAATCGCATCACTCATCTTTTCTTTGCTTGCAACGATGCAATTGACATATACCGAGAAAGCTTCGATATACTTCTGATGGACTGCACGTATCGTACCAACAGGTTTGGCATGCCGCTTCTTAACGTGGTTGGAGTGAGTGGCATGAACACGACCATCCATGTTGCTCAAGTATTTTGATTGGCGAAACCGAGGAAGACTACGTGTGGGCATTAAATCAGCTACGAGAGTTGATGCAGCAAGAAGAAGTAACCTGGCCCCAGGTATTTTTCACGGATAGGGATTTAGCGCTCATGAATGCGCTCCAGAAAGTTTACCCCGAAGTTCCAGCGCTGCTCTCCTTGTGGCACATTGTTAAAAACCTTGAAAGCCATGCACGAAAGCACACATTCCATCAAGTGAAAGACCACGAGCGTTCCAAGCCACGATCCCCTGTTTATAAAGACTCCGATGCGCACCGCAATTTCTGCGACGGTTTCCTGAGAGTGGTGGCGGCAACTACGGAAGAAGAGTACGAATTCCGGCGTCGTGAGTTATATTTCTTATCTCCTTCTGAAGCCGCGTATGTAGACGACGTATGGTTAGATCTGTGGCGTTGGCGAATTGTTCGCTGTTGGACCGATCGTGTAGTACATTTTGGAGTCCAAGCTACCTCTCGAGTTGAGGGTTATCATGCCACACTAAAAGGGTGGTTGGGTAGTTCTACGGGAGATTTTCTTACCATCTTTAAGAAGTTGCAACATTGGTGGAGCCAGAGTGTGAAGGACTATTATGCTGCAAAAGCCGAGCCTACTTTGAAGAAATTGACTCGACTAGAAGGCTGGCTGTACGGTGATGTCGTTCAATTCGTCCACAAACATGCACTGCTCAAGTGCGTCGAAATGCGCTCAACGACTGATTTTCTTTCGCATCCATGCAAGGGTGCTTTCACACACTCGACTGGTCTGCCACGTACACACGCAATTATGAAGGCCGAGATGTCTGGCCGGGCGCTGTCAATCCATGACTTTCACCCGCATTGGTGGGTGCACCGAGTGGCAGCTCCGCCGGCCCCACCGGCTCGCGTGCAACAACCAGCAACAATTGTGCAGCTCCGCTCTGAACGACGGAAACTGCGACGAAACGTTCGTACACGTGGATCTGGCCCAACTGGAACTCGACGAAGCCCGTCAGAGTTTGAGTACAGCTTGCTACCACAGCCTGCGTCGCGTTGAGCAATAAACGGGGACGGAACATCACAACAAATAAGCGTAGCAGTAAATTCTCTTTATTTTATCCTACAAGAAGTAAAACTCGAGAATGTCTGGGAATGCAAGAGCGTTCAATGGTGTCCGGGACCGCGCTTCGCCTTCCCGTTAGACAGCTCAGGTGGTGAGGTCAGGCGTTTCTCAGACAACTGAGTTGACTTCTCGTGATCGTGCGAGTTTGGCCCCGTAGTGTGAGACCCTAACAGGTGATGGTCGCGGCGCAGGCGGTTAACATGTGCAAAAGCATCACGTTGGGCCCTCGCGATCGCCGCGTTCAGCTTAGCTGCACGAGTCGGCCCGGTGACACTGCTCGAGATGAGAAAACACGATCGAATTGATCGCCACCAACCGCGGGGGTGCTCTAAGAGGAAGCCGTTCGTTCTTGCCAGCCGTTTGATCTTCAGGGTTTTATGAAGTATCTCGTCCGTGTCAACTTGCACAGGATAGTCCTCCTCCGCGTCCGTGCTGACTTTGAGCACTCTGGTAATGCGAAACCCGCACGGATCACCACAAACAAACTGCATCGAGTAGTACTGGATGTACTCGCCAGCGCGGAGAATCTCGAACGGCAAGTCACGTGCTGACACCATGGTAATGCTGTTGTAAAGATCGCCGCGATCTTCTAAGGACGTCAATGTCATTAATTCGCTACTATGACAGTAGCAGCAATCAACCTCCATCGCCTGCTCCTGCACAACGGTTTCTTACCAGGTGGACCAGTTGCAGGATGCTCCCGATTAAACTTGCTTTCAGTATGAGGGGTAAGGTCGATAACAAAAGGGGTAAGGTCGATATCACCTCCCCTTTTGTATCAAGACTTATGCGTTTTCTGTGCGTCTGTGCGCGCACGAATTCGTTTTGCCCCTGGCGACTTTTCGATACAAATCCCTGTTATTTTGGGGGACAGCCGATGGCCTTTCGAATCTGTTGGCGCGATACGCACACAAAACACTCAATACCGGTTCACACTTTGGTACTGCTGCACTAACGAGAAATGTTGCGAGCTGAATTAGAAGAAGCGCACCAGAATTTAGATGTAAGGTCACCTGAAGAAGCTTCTGTGCATTTAGATCGCGTACACCCTCAATGACATACCAAGCCTACTCGTTGATGTTAAGTAAGCTGGGTTTGTACTGTGCTATCGCTCATACATTTTTTACTGATAATACTCGCGACAGTGATGCTAAGCTATGTGTTTTGGCTCGCTGTACACCGATTTTCACGAATTCCATTTAGAACAGTGGACCATTTGAGATGATCCTTGCGCCGTTGGCGATTTGTCGGAGTGATATCGCCGGTAGGAAGACTCTCCATCACACTTTGAAGCATTTTACGCGCCTGCTGAACGCTCGGAGTTGCTCGTAATTGATAACGGATAGCATGCTGAGATTATGGATACGAACCCGGATCCATAAATCTCAGCACGCTATCCGTCTTATGCGTCCTAAGCCCCCCACGATTGCCCTAAAAATCATCATCTCATAGCGCTCCAAGTACGTCACCACTCAGGACAGTTCTGCGGTTCTCGTAGAGCCACACTATGTAGCGAATTATTCCACGACTGGACATCTTCAAAGTCTTCTCGATGGCATGGTCTTTGACAGCTTTCACCGATCTGCTGCCATGGTACTGTTCCAAAGTCACACACCAACTCGACTAAGTGCCAAAAGTCACACACCAACTTCTGTCAAAAGTCAACACCAACTTCTGTTCCATCACACACCAACTGTCAAACAAATTCTTGCTACATATGAATTGTCTAGTACGAGCTATTTGATTGGCTAAAAACACCCGTATAAAACCCGTCCACACAAAATGCACACAACAGATACTGCAGCAGCATGGACGATGAAGACACACGGGACGGTGACAAGCGGATCTCGCCTGCCTTCCTGACGGAAGTGGCCAACCAGTTGTACGACCACACTCGCAGCCTCAATCGATCTGCTCTATGTCGTTGTAATTCGCTTTTAACTCTTTGGAATTGAACACCTCCAGTGCGAAGCAGAAGGCCAGCGGTCGACCCTACGAACATGACCCCGAGAAGGGCTTCACGATGGACATTATGATGATGATGAACATGGAAAAAGTGCGTGGCTACATCTCTGAATAATATATCGCTGGTATTGACGTAACTACGGACAGGTGAGCACTCTGCGCAACGAGTTCTTGCGGAAGGAAAAGGGGTTGTCCATCGCCGAGTTCGTCTACGTCATGATGCGGTTCGTGCAGAGCAGCGCACACACAGACGAGAACTCGCGCCTCCACGATCTATCCGAGTCACAGCTCGTGGCGAATCTTTGCGAGCTCTTTGCACAGATCGATATCAACGGCGACGGGTCGATGGAGTGGGAAGAGTTCACGTCTTTCATTGTGGATACGGGACTCACAGTCAAGAGCCACCAGCCCAACTCTATTCAGCAGTACCACCACGTGCAGTGGGAAGATGCTTCGAAGCACAGCACCTTCATCGATCACATTTACTACTTCCCGTCGAACGACCTGGTGGCGCTCGTAGAAAGCTGCAGCCCGTATCTTAAAATTTACAACGTCAACTGTGAGCTCATTCGCACCATCAAGTCACCCGAGGGTTTCGTGCAATGCGCCGAGCATTTGCCTAAGGTGGGTGCCTTGTTTTTTTCTGTTGTATACTTTGCTTTCCAGCTAACTCGGCACTTGTTTGTTTCTGTAGTACAATCAATACATCGTGGCGTCTTCTGATCTGCAGTTCCGCTTCTACGATGACACCACTCTACGGCTAACAAAAAGCTGTCATACTCCAACCTCTCAGAACTGCCTCAAGTGGTATCCAGAGTCCTCGGCGCTTTTCTCCGCTGGTGTAAGCGGGGTCGTCTACGCCTGGGACGCCGAACGCATGGAGAAAAAACATCACATGGGCGGCGAGGTTCATGGGCGGGTGCTCACTCGATCTCACGATGATATTGTGCTTGATCTCCTCACGGTCTGTGTTCATTATTTGGTACCTACGTTTGTTGAGAGCTTTGCGCTAAACGTATTGGTACTGCCCAGTTGCCCACGCTTGAGTCGCTAGCTTCTGCCAGCATGGACCGTACGATACGATTGTGGGATGTACATACAGGCAAGCACAAACAGCAACTTGATGGGCACGCAAAGGGAGTGCGATCACTTGCCTATTCGCCCGAGTATAGGTTTCTTGTGTCCGCTGGCTTCGATTTTGACGCTCTCGTGTGGAATCCGTACGTGGACCAGCTCATTCTTCGTTTGCACGGACACAACAATAGTCTCTGTGGCGTTGAAATCATCCCGGACACACCACAGATCATCACAGCAGACGTCGACGGAGTTTTTAAAGTATGGGACATCCGCAACTTTGCCTGCATGCAGACTTTCACTGCTGAAAATATGGGGGACGTCAAGAATATCGTATCGATCACCTCGGAGAAGCGAATTGTTGCCGCTGGCAAAAAGGCACGGACTCCGTTTCGTTTCTTGTAACTCGGGTGCCACGATTGAAGCTTACTGGTTTGCTACTTTCTTGCAGCTAATCAAATTCGACTACGAAAAGATGGAAAACCCTGAGCTGACGGACGACCATCCTGTCTTCATCGCGCTGTACAACCCAACATCTCTTTCTTTCATCACATCGGCGGGGAGGGATGTCAAAATTTGGGATGCACGCCTTGGGAAACTCATCCGAGTATACAGGTAAGGACCATAGGACCTTCATTGAGACATCCACCGCTTACTTGCTTGTTTGATGAATGCTTTCAGGGATTTAAGTTCCACCGACCTGACAACGCTGTGCCTGGACTTTCGAGAGCGCAAATTCATCATTGGCGACCATGGTACGTTGCGTCATTGCTGAAAACTCATTCGGATTTATCTCATTGCAGTTCGATCGATACGCAGGCGGCAACATCCAGGTATTCGACTACCTGAATGGCTCACACATGAAGTCGTTTGCATATCCAGAACTAGGGAACCGTGCTCACAATGCTGAAGTAACAAAGCTGTGTTACTGCGCGGAGCACATGGCAGTGGTCAGCGTTTCGTGGGATTGCTCCATCAATATTCACGACGAGAGAGACTCGGAGCGCGGCGTGCTTCTTCGGAGGTTGATCGGAGGGCACTCAACGGACATCACAGCGCTCAGCTTTTCATATCACTTGTCCCTGTTGGCGTCAGGATCCTCCGATTGCTCTCTGCAAGTATGGGACTACGAATTTGGTCGCCTCGACGCTACGTGTATCGGACACGTGAGCGGCCTGCTATGCCTGCATTTCTTGGATCCCTTTCCATTGCTTCTGTCCAGCGACAGCACGGGCAACCTCTGCTTCTGGGCGATGCGTCCGGCAGCCCGATACAAGGGCAAATGCGTGTTTCGCTTTCGCAACCAGCACAATCACCTGGGAACCGCCTCAGTAAACTGCATCGACACGCACTCAACGCGTCGCAGCCCGCCTTCCGCTGGCGAAGACGACCGCGACGCAGATCCTGCAGACTTCACTTCATTTCTGATCATCACTGGCGACGATAAAGGCTTCTTGAGTGTCTGGAATGTCCTCCCGCTGCTGTTGCGCCTTGCAAACAACTTCGACCTGAAGCCGCTGGCTAAGCCGGTCGAGTGTGCCAACGCACAGCGGAACTTGCGCGTAGACGCTGCCAGTATGGTGCGTAAGGCGCGCAATACACCAGAGTGGGCGGCCTACGCTCGTCGAGACCCGCTCACCTCGTTCTTCTTCTCGGCAGGGATGCCACTTGTAGCGGCCGACGCTGATGACGACGAGGAGACCCGATGCGAAGATGGTGAGATGCGGAGACTGCCGCCAGTGTCGCTCGTACGGCGGTGGAAGGCGCATGGCGACGTGGTGTACTCGGTGCAGATGATCGCGGAGCCCAAGAGCCTCGTGACGTCGTCCTTCGATCGTCGGGTCAAGATCTGGTCTCTGAGTGGTGAGTGTCTGGGAGTGCTGATGCAGGGCGGGCTGGACCCTTCAAGCAGCAGCAGCTTGAACCCCGACACCGAGCAGTCTGATGGCAATATCCGTCGCCCGTGGCGCTTCTCCGTGGACTACGACGCCCGCGAGCGCCGCAAAGAGACCGCAGCTGCACCCGTGGTGGACGACGTCCACGCGCTGCTGCGGCAAGACGAGCGGCGAGACCTCACGGCCGAGAGACGCCGCACGGAGCGTATCGCGCAGGCCGCTGCCGCCGAAGCCAGCGTATTGGAGGAGATCTCGCGCACCTACCTGCCGCCGCTGCTTCCCCGTCGAGCGGCCGCTTCCACTGCAACAGCATCCGGACCAAACGTCGGCGCCACCGACTCGAGCGTGTTCGCGAATGACGTCCCGGGGCTCATGGCGCTGCAGCCTCTGCGCAAGACGCCGCGACGCAAACCCATCAACGCCTCCACGGCCGGACGCTCGACGCTTGTGCCGAGTCCTCGTCAGCTCCGACTGCGCAGCAGCAACAACCGTCGCCTGCCGTCGCCGCGCCCACCCAGCTGCTGACCGCCTCCCTGCCTCGGCTGTGCATGGCACTTGCATATCGTTCTGCTTGGGGCATACAAAGACAAGATACTTTTGCGGGCGGCCACGTGCCCTCCACTCGAGGCGCATCTCCCTAATTACTAGACGTTTGAGCAATCGAACATGCTGTACACATACGAGAAATGTTCATCACCAGAACCCGCCCAAGGCTGGTCGTCCATCTGAAAGCCCAGAGGAAAGCCGTACACCTCCTCAGGATCATCATGGTGTTGAGCGCTCGTAGTGCAGATACAGGCGGAGAAGTGCGTCCGTGTTCGCGGATTCGGCAAACGGAATAACCTGTGAGAATGAAAGCGGGACTAAGCCTTTTTGCGCACAGGCATCTACTATTTTCATCGTATTTTCCAATATACTTCATTTTATAATGTAAACCATTAAGTGCGAAATTCGTCCAAACAAAAAGCGTGCCATCGTCGAAGCTCATTGCCGCTTTCGCTCGGACCGAAGCAGACCGTCCGCCCGCTCTCCCTCTCCGCCTCCCGCCATGGACGACTGTGTGCAAGCCGCCGCCAACAGCGGCATGTTCGCGCTGTGCTCCGAGCCGACGCTGCGCCAGATCTGCGCGCGCACCAAGGCCGTGACGTACCCCAAGAACGCCGTCGTGTACCGCCAGGGCGAGACGCAGCAGGAGATGCTGCTGCTCAAGGAGGGCGTGGAGACCACCAAGATCATCAACGGCCAGGAGCACACGCTGGACGTGATGACCAGCGGCGCCGTGAGCTCCAACCACGCGCTGGTGCAGGACCCCGCGGCCGTGACGGTGCGCTGTCTCACGCCCGTGTCGGGCTTCTCGCTTCAGAGTGCGGCGCTGGACGAGGTGCTCGAGGACAAGACCGCCTCGCGCGAGGTCATGCACAGTCTCAGCAAGGAGATCCGGCGACAGGCCTCGCTGCTGCAGACGCCGCTGTTCGAGCAGCACGCCAAGCCCACGCCCTACTTCGCCACGTCCGTGGCCGCGTCCATCGAGTCGTTTTACCGTAGTGGCATGAACTCGCTGCTGAACGCCCGCCTCACGGGCCAGCCCGTTGCCAGGCTCTTCCCGGAGATGCACCTGCAGATCCCCACGCGTGTCGCGTACATCAACGGTTTCAAGGGCATCCGTCACTTGCTGGAGAAGCACGTGGACGCCGACCAGTACGAGTACCCGCAGTTGGTGCGTCTGACGGAGGCCGTGTCGCCCGGTGTTATTATGACGCCCGTGAGCAGTATGCTGGAGGCCTTCAATGCCGGGCACATGAACCCGGAGTCACTCGCCACGCGTTGGATCCGCGGTACGGCGCCGCGTATGTTGCGTGAGGTCATCTTCGGCGTGGGTCTCAACCAACTTTCGGACTACTTCGAGGAGCGTCTACCGTTGACGGACAGCGCCGCCATGAACAACGCCATCGGCAGTATGATGGCCGGTATTGTGTCCGGTTACCTGTCCCACGTGCCGCACAACTTGTCCACGATGAAGCTGATGCACCCGCAGAAGACGTACGCCCAGCACATGGACGACTTTATCCGCCGCGCCGAGGTGCGCGTGCCGAAGACGGTCTCGCCTCGTAAGCGCTACATGGCAGCCACGGCGCTTGCGCTCCTGTTCCCGAAGGGCCTGACAGTGCGAACGTCGCAGATCGTGGGCTCGTTCATCATCCTGAACGGCACCATTAACTCTCTCAAGGAGGTTGACTTCAACACGGTGAAGGGCTACGTGTCCGGATAAGGGGCCACGCATTGGCATGGTGACAAGGCGACAATATCTACGCGAAATAGGGCGCACATATTCTCCACTGCAACCTGCCGCCGCCGGCAAGATTCCAGTCGGGAATTGCGTGCTTGTACAGCTCAGTTGAATCTGACGCAGCCAGGCGAACTACGAAAGCGAGGAGCTGGACTGCGTAGAGCCGAAGAGAACATGACGGCATGGGGAAAGTAGAGCAGCGACAGCAGCCCCGAATGATACAAATATAAGAAGAACGCTTTTGCAAATTCAAGAGCTCATGACGTACGTACGTACGTCATCGCGTGTGGATGGCTATCCTGCAAATCGTGTTAAACCGAGCACGCGTATCAAGCAAGCAAAGTAGGGACCGAAATGGACTGGACAGCGCTGAGCGCGTGCCATTGCGTTTTGCATGCTTGTCGCCGTTGCTCCATTTGTGTCCGGTGCGAGCTGATCGCTGGCCGCTTCGCTCACTCTGCGTGTAGGGTGGCGTGGTCAAGAGCGGCGGGAGGCAGCGGGGTCTCTGTGGGCAAAGGGATTTCGCGCACAACGCTGGGTCGTGGCACTCGACTCACGTACTGGTACGCGCGCAAGTGCCGGAAGAATGTGGAGGTGACGAACGCCACGATCCGTGCCACTTGCATCGGTGAAAACGGAGTTTCAAGCGGCGAAGACGGCTCTGTTGCAGACTGGTCTTGTGAGTTGCCGCTGCTGGTCTCCACTCCACTGGCATGTCGAATTTTACTGCGGAAATGGTCGTAGACAACTTCGATTGTCGGGTACGCGTCTGGAGAAGCACGAAGCGCAGGTGTCGCCTTGATCGCTGCTTCCTGCTGAGGCTCCACGCCCTCACTTAATGAAACTGGTACCGGCTCAGCGAACGTACTCACCGATGAGTCCGCCGCAAGACCTTGCTCAGGCAGCGGCTGTGTTGCGAAGTCGTACACCTCATGTGCTAGCGTGAGAAGACACAATGTCTTTTCAGCAGGCAAGCGGGCCTCGTCACGAGCGAAGTTAAGCATACCGAAACAATAGTCCACCCACACACTGGTGCGGGGGTTTACGGGGTAGTGCTGCACACCCAACGCGTCTTGCAAGCGCTCGACTCGCTCCGCCGCTGACTCCGCGGCGTCAATTTGATGAAGCTGTTCCAGCGATATCAAAGTCGTAAGTACTGGTGGATCTGCAGCTGGACTTGGCTGTTCCTCCACCACGGCCGGCGGTGGTGGGGTCTTCGTCTCGACTGCTTTCCCCATTCCTGCACAGCAAACCAAAATCCCGACCCTTCACAGCACCAACTCGGCCAAAAGTAAAAGCTCTCAATTACTTCCTCCTACAACTCACGAGCAAAGAAAATTAAAGCAGCCTCGGACAAATGCTGCGCGGGAAGGAAGACTGTACAGAATCTCACCATTGGTACGCACCGCATCCGCCTTCAGCTCGTGCGACTGGATCTAGTGCGAGTACAGGTCCGACACATCGGACGAGATGGTCAGGTCGTCCATGATCTTGTGCACGAACTGCTCCGGGATCGGCTTCTCTACGTAGTCGTCGCTGCCGGCGCCCTCCGGGAACGCCACGTTCATCTCCGAGCTCTTGGACGTCACGAACTGCACCTCGCGGCCCTCCCACGAGATGTATACGAGGCAGCCGTCCGTCTTGTCGATGGCCACTGACGGCACCACGCCCTTGCACTGCACCTGTACGCCCTTGCAGTTGACGATCTCAATGCTAGACACGGCGTTATCAAAGATGAGCTTGGTCTTCTTGCACGAGTCGAAACACGATGTTCTTGGCCTTGCCCTCCAGCAGGATCGTGGCGCCCTCGCAGCCGAAGATGTACACCTGCTGCTTCATGTTGATGCCGCTCACGGTGAGCGGCTCGGGGCCAGTCTGGTACTCGATCTGCCAGTTGCCGTTGCGCTCCTCGCACACAGCAGGCTTGGTGACCTTGACAGGGGCGGCAGGCTTCTTAGCCGCAGCAGGCGCAGCGGGGGCGGGGACATCACCCTCGGGCTTGTAGTCCTTGCGCCACGTCTGCATGTCCTTGGTGACCTTCTTGAGTCCGGCGGTCTTTCCGCTGCTCTGGTCGATGGATTTAATGCCAGCAAAGATGTTGGCCATGCCACCAGCAGGTGCCGCCGCCTTGGCCAAGGAGGCAGCCGCCACGGGCGTGTAGTTGGCAACATCGCCACCCGTAGGGTTCCACGTGACACCCGTGGTGTGGTGCGCCTTGACGTACGCCATGAGCTCCGTCAGCAGACTCTTAAAGGACGTGACGAACGCGATCTGGTCCGGGTTGGACGTCTTGAACTGCACGCGGATCTTGTTGCCCCAAAAGTCCGAGCCGCCCACGTACGACTCGATGAAGGGCTTGGGTGCAGGCTCCACACAGAGCCAGCCGAGCGCCTGGATGCCCTCGTTCACCATGTTCTGGTGGTTGGCGAACTCGCTGCGGTTGTCACGCAACGAGTTGATCTCCTTGATGCAGGCCTGCAGGTCCTTCAAGTGCTCCGGGTTGAGCGTCGCCGGCTTCTTGCACTGACTCGCCATGAGTAGGTACGCGCGCTGGGCTGCGAACGCCTTCTCCGTCACCTCTCCGAGCTTGCGCGTGTCGTCTCCAAGCTTGTTGCTTACCTCCACGAAAGGCGGCAGGTATTGGGCCACGTACTCGTCGTACGCTTCAAGTTGCGGCGACAGCTTCCACGGGGGCGGCGGCGGGCGCGGAAGCGGCTCGGGGAAGAGGCAGGCGCGGCCGCGCCCTTCACGCCCAGCTGCGCCTCCACGCGCGCCAGGCGCTGGCTGAAGGCGTCCAGCAGACTCTGCAGCGGCTTGACGGCGTCACTCATTGCTTGTCTTGTCGTGGCTCGGGGATCGGTTCTCTAATGATTTTCTCGCTGGAAATTCCCCCTCCGCTGAGTTACGACGGATACTTAATTACAGATATGGCCTTGCTTGAAGTGGTGTGCGCCACGCTAGATCGGGATTAAACGCTGCGATTGGCTCGTGAAGATGGATACATCCTGATAATATGTGTCATACACAATGTTTGAAGCTACGATCAACGACCGATTGGACGAAAACCAGCACTGAGGCTACAGGTTGTAATTTACGGTAATGTACCCTCTAGCCAGTGTTTACGGCGGCTGTATGATTAGGCCGACCACGGTACTGCTGCAACTTGATCCCGATCGAGATCGCTTTACTGTTGAGCGCGGACAGCTAGCGCTTTGTGTCTAGATTAACGCGATTAGATGAGCGCAACGAAAACGCGACAGGCGCTCATGCATTCATGAACGCAAAGGCCGCCGATGTTTTGGTTTCACTGGAGCACTAGGCGCTGGTGAAACAATCGAATTGAAATCCATGGCATCTGTTGAGGTGCGAGGAGATCAGCCGCATAATCGTCCGGATTAGGTCCACCACGGTATTGTGCGTTTCTTCCTTTTTGTCTATGCTGGCATCTTAGTCTGAGGATAAGGGATCGATGATTAGGTTGCTGTCAAACTTTAACAAACGCATACCTGCGGATAAGGCTCAGATTAGAGGTGGTAAGCTCCGGCTCGACGTCTTATAAAGACGGAAAAGTCCAAATGCCGCCAATCTGGCTGACATTCGGAGATTTCTCGCTGTTATGACTTACTCGAAGGACTTAAAATGGAGGGCGATAGTGCTTCTGTACGCGTACAACGTTCCAGTTCACATGGTGTCGGTTGTTCTAGGTATGACGGAGCGTACATTGCTTAGATGGCTGCAGCATTTCCTGACGACTGGGAACGTGGACAAAAAATTCGCGAGAAAACGAAATCGTCTAGATGGCCACGTGCTGTGCTTGATTTTGTTGACGACTACGTAAAGCAGCATCCGTGTTTTTACTTTGAGGAAATCAAGACCGCAATCGTGGAAAACTATCCTGAACTAGACAACGTATCAGACGCCACTGTATGTCGCGTTCTTCGTTTCGACTTGGATTTGTCGCGAAAGAAGTTGACAAAGAGGGCTCGTGAAAGTGTTCCTGCTGAGCGGAGGGACTATATAGCCCGCCTGGCACCTTTCTACTCTAGTCTTGACCAGCTCGTGTTCGCTGACGAAACGTCAAAAGACGGCCGATCAATGCTGCGTCAGCATGCATGGTCTTCTCGTGGCCAACCTGCAATTGTGTCCCTACCCTTTTCACGTGGTAAACGCGTTTCGTTACTTGCTGCAACTGATGTCACTGGTTTTTCTCCTGGGGCCATGTCGAAGGAACATTTACACGATCAGCGTTCCACGAAGTACTTCGCAGCAAAATTTTACCGTTCTTAAACCCGTGGCCGCTACCCCGTTCCATATTGATTTTGGATAACGCACGCATTCATATGTACCGTGAAATTCAAGACCTCGTTCACTCCACTGGAGCGCTGCTCTTCTTTCTGCCTCCGTATTCCCCAGAATTAAATCCGATCGAAGTTCAATTCTCACTATTAAAGAGATGGATACAAAAGCACGCCAACATGGCTTTTAGGGAAAACCCTCTAGCTGTATTGAGCGTTGCTATGGAGATGTGTACTAAAGGCAACGACCAAGTAGGAGTCAATCTCTATAGGCATTGCGGCTATAGCGACCAATCTCTAACAATAAAATAAATCATCGTCGTCCTTGTGCTCTTCGTCATCAATTCTGCGCTTTCAGACAATGGAGACCCAATTGGATAATTGTTATGCGCTCTAAAGGGAGGGCGCAAACTCCATGCCGGTAGTCCGAGTATTCGACGTAAGTCGCTGACATGGACGCGAACAGGAACGACAACGTCGTGCAGCTTGATATGGATAAGTGAGTAGGTATCACTCTCCGACGCAACTGCAGCTGCATCATTTTCGTCTATACGCCGCTGCTGCTCGTCCACGTATTGTAGTTGCCGGAACGTAGTATTGGTTGGGATTGCAACGGGTGCCTCCGGAGGGAGGCGAGCTTGCGATGTTGCCACGTACAGTGTTGTTGCAGGACCAGCAGAGACTTGTTGCTCGCGCAAAAAAGCAGCAACACGGGGAAGTTGTTCTTGGATCCGAGGTTGTGTTGCTCTTCGAATGGTGGCTGGAGGTAGTGTACGCTGCATGTAAATGAACAACTCCAATTCAAATCCTTCGCGTCCGTTTTTGCGATGACGAGCACGGCGCCATATCGTCGATATTTGTTGAGTAAGATCGTGGTCGGTTTGTGCAAGAGGTTGATACAACTTTTGCGATGCATTGTTACGGGGCTTTACCTACACTGTCGTCGAAGAATCTAGTCGTTTTCTCATATCTGTGTCGAAAAGAGTTGATACTTTTGCTCGCAGAACTTCGTAGCCATCGCACACTCTAAAATCGAACCGAACAACTCGCCCCTTGTCGCGGCTTCGACCTAAAGCTTCCCCTTTCTTGATCGTCAAAGAGCAGCGAACTTCAGGAGGGAGCGTGGCCGCGGTGTCAGTGGAAAGAAGCGCCTGCATGTTGCTGTCTGAGCATTACTCGTGAGTGGGCTGCAAGAGATATTATTAGCGGCACACTGGACAATTATAGCCGTCGTAGTCCGTTTTGCCCTGACCTTAAGCTGGGTTTAGAGTTGCCCTAATCCCTACCAAGTCCGATTACAAAGCCCGTATTGACCGGCAAAATTAGTGAAAGGGACAATACATGGAATCGAAAAGGGAACTTGTCCTCGCATTCTCGAATCAGACTGAAGCGGTGGTGACGACAATTGCGATGAGTCAGCAAGTAGCACTGCAACAAGACCCACTGAACGATTTCGGTGCTCGGCTAGCGCGTGTGGAGGCCTATCTTGGCCTAGGCGCTGCTGCTTCGGATGGGGAGGAGCCTCGGATCCAAGCTTACGACGAGTACACGGACGAGTTCTTGCCGCCTTTCCTGGCCGTTTGCGAGACGCTAGGCGATCAAACGCAGCGGTTGGGCGAGATAATCAAAGCGGCATTTGCTGCACAGCGAAAATATTTGGTGATGGCGAGTCGGTGCAAGAGGCCGCAGACGCTGAGCCCCACGCAAATTGACAGCCTTGTCGAGATACAGTCTTGCATCGAAGACGCGAGCAGAATACGTGACAACCGCAGCGAGTTCGCCAACCACCAGAACATGGTGAACGAGGGTATCCAGACGCTTGGCTGGCTCTGTGTGGAGCCTGCACCCAAGCCCTTCATCGAGTCGTACGTGGGCGACTCGGACTTTTGGGGCAACAAGATCCGCGTGCAGTTCAAGACGTCCAACCCGGACCAGATCGCGCTCGTCACGTCCTTTAAGAGTCTGCTGACGGAGCTCATGGCGTACGTCAAGGCGCACCACACCACGGGTGTCACGTGGAACCCTACGGGTGGCGATGTTGCCAACTACACGCCCGTGGCGGCTGCCTCCTTGGCCAAGGCGGCGGCACCTGCTGGTGGCATGGCCAACATCTTTGCTGGCATTAAATCCATCGACCAGAGCAGCGGAAAGACCGCCGGACTCAAGAAGGTCACCAAGGACATGCAGACGTGGCGCAAGGACTACAAGCCCGAGGGTGATGTCCCCGCCCCCGCTGCGCCTGCTGCGGCTAAGAAGCCTGCCGCCCCTGTCAAGGTCACCAAGCCTGCTGTGTGCGAGGAGCGCAACGGCAACTGGCAGATCGAGTACCAGACTGGCCCCGAGCCGCTCACCGTGAGCGGCATCAACATGAAGCAGCAGGTGTACATCTTCGGCTGCGAGGGCGCCACGATCCTGCTGGAGGGCAAGGCCAAGAACATCGTGTTTGACTCGTGCAAGAAGACCAAGCTCATCTTTGATAACGCCGTGTCTAGCATTGAGATCGTCAACTGCAAGGGCGTACAGGTGCAGTGCAAGGGCGTGGTGCCGTCAGTGGCCATCGACAAGACGGACGGCTGCCTCGTATACATCTCGTGGGAGGGCCGCGAGGTGCAGTTCGTGACGTCCAAGAGCTCGGAGATGAACGTGGCGTTCCCGGAGGGCGCCGGCAGCGACGACTACGTAGAGAAGCCGATAGCAGTTGGTGCACAAATCATGGACGACCTGACCATCTCGTCCGATGTGTCAGCGCTGTACTGTACAGCGCTGACACATCGGACGTACAGTGTACTCGCACTGAGAGCTGCGGCCAAGATGCCGGCGAGATCAAGCACGCTGCACCACCAAAGCACTGAAGACCCTCCCTCTGCCAGCGAATCAACCGCTTTCGCTAGGTGACATGCAAAAGGCAACACTCGCCACATCGCATATTATGTTTGAAGCTGTTCGATCAGCATACAAAGCATTATCTGTATGGTTAGCACGTAAAGCATCAAAACAATCTTACTGGACAGAGATCCTTATAAGCAGATAACCGCAGTATAGAGGATAAACACAGCGAGGGCTGAGCACGCGAAGTGTGTGTCGTCACACCACTTTAATGTACGCGCTATGTGCGCGCACCCTTCACAGCGCGCGCTGATTGGTCGCAGCCATTCTCGCTTCCGCCTCGTCGCCCACAGGTCCGTTTTAGACGTTGAACCCCTCGAACGGCTCCGATGGAAACGGGCCACCACATGCTGCTGCGCAGCCACAGCAAGAAGAAGCCGCAGACGCCGCCCAAGTCCCCAGCCACCTCCACGACCACCGCCAAGCAGGAAGAATCCATGTCCGCCAGCGGAGGCAAACTGCACACGTTCGAGCGGCTCCACGCCGAGGGCTTCGCGTACCTGGCGGACAACTCGTACATCCGCTCGGGCTACCGCTTGCACTACTCGGCGCGCGACTGTTTCCTGTCGCTCTTCGAGCTGCACAACGAGACGCTCAACGTGTGGACGCACATGGTGGGCTCCTTCATCTTCCTCATGCTCATGATCTACTTGGCGCTCTCGAGCCACGCGCTGTCCCCCACAGCCGACGTGGCGGCTCTCGCGGGACTCACATCCCCGCAGACCTGGTGCGACAACGGCCAGCAGTGGATGGTGGACGGCCGCCACACGCCGCGGATGGTGCTGGCCACGGGGCTGCCCGAGCTCTGTCCGCCGCCCACGGGTCGCGTCGCCCCCGCCAAGTACTACGAGGTGGCCAGCGTCATCTTCGACCACAGTCTGCAGCGACTGCCCAGTCTCGAGCGCTTCCATGCGCTCGTGGAGCAGAACGTGGGCGGCTTCTCGGACTCGGTCGGCGCCCAGATGGAGCAACTGCGCAGCGAACTGGGCGCGCTGTCGGCGCGGCTCGGAGACCACGTGCGGGACGCGCACTCGGAGCAGGTCAAGTCACTCAAGACGCAGCTGGGCCAGCGCGTGGAGGCGCTCTCGGGCTTCCTGCAGGACGTGGCCAGCCAGGTGGGCGCCGACCTGCCCATGAAGTATGCGCTCGAGGAGCTCAACGGCGTGGCCGACAGTGTGCGCAACGGACTGCACATCTTGGCCACTGCTGAGGGCCCGCACAACGTGCCCAACTGGCCCATCTTCGTGTTCATGGCCAGCGCCGTCATCTGCTTGACGTGCAGCGCCATGTTCCACTTGATGTTCGTGGTGAGTCGATCGGCCTACTTGTTTCTCTCGCGGCTGGACTACGCGGGTATCACGATCCTTATCGCTGGATCCTTCTACCCGATGATCTACTACTCGTTCTACTGCCACCCGTGGCTGCGCAGCGCCTACCTCGTGTCCATCTCGACGATGGCCGCGATCACCTTCACGGTGGCGCTCATGCCGGTGTTCGGCACGCCCAGATTCCTCGTCGCACGCACGTGCATCTTCCTGGCGCTGGGCTTTTTCGGAGTCGTGCCTGTGACCCACCTGGTGTGGCACTTCGGGCTCTTCGACCCGCACGTGACAGTCATGATCGGCCCGCTGCTGCTTATGGGGCTGCTGTACACGAGCGGCGCCATCATCTACGCTACCAAGTTCCCGGAGCGCTTCTACCCGGGCCGCTTCGACTTGTGGTTCTCCAGTCACCAGCTCTGGCACATTTGCGTCGTGGCTGCCGCACTCGTGCACTTCGCCAACGCCCTGCAGCAATACGAGTGGCGCTGGAATACGCAGTGCGAGGCATAGTGAGCAGGAGACCGACGCAGCAGCAGCAAAGTCCAGGATCTATTGGTCGCGTGTCATTTGCCTCTCCACTACGGAGGCAGCTAAATAGAGTGCGCTTATTTTAACGAGAAGATATACGTGTGGATGCCAGTGCTCTTGATGAATGCCTCGTGGCTATTGCTGGCCGATCTCATCAACTAACTCGGTTCTCGTGTTCTTGTGTCTCAGTGTTGTCGTCTCGGAGCAAGATGGAAGCTAGAAGTCCGGCGGCCAAGCTGCAACTGGAGCTGCAGTCAGCATTGGCGCAAGAAATGAAGAGCTCCGGACGCTGCTCCTTTGACGCGCAGGACCGATTCTCAGCTTTCGAGCACGCGCTGGCAGGCGAAGCGAGTCTTTCGGCTTCTCCACGGGAGCGTGACATTCGGCGGCTCAAACCCTCGTATCGATCACCGCGAGACACGGATCGGTATCCATCCTTCGCTACGGCGGCGGAGCGAGGTGCCATAGCTGCTAAATTCACGTTGGCTACCGAGGCCGCGCGGCAGAACTCTCCAACTACGCGCACGCCGTACCGAGCTCCGAGTGATCACGAGTTCCGCGAGCCAACATCGCCTCTCAAGTGGACCCCACAGGCAAACGGCCGTGACTTCCAAGCCAAGTTCGTACTGCCCAGCAATCAGGACATTCGACGACGCACTGCACGAGACCAGGAAGGTTTCTTCGGCGCTGCGCCGGGTGAAGACGTCTTATCCTTGCCGCTTTCACCTCCATTCCAGCAGCAACTGCAACGTCAAGAACAGGCGATCAAAGCACAATCTGCTGCTCGCTCTCCACCGAAGTCGTCGCCTGAAAAGCCAGCCTTCACATCGCGCGTGACGCACACATCACGCAAAAGTGCCAACAAGGCGCTGAGACTTGAAATCATTCTTGACCAAGAAGGTTTACTGCCCCAGCTCCAGGAGACTCGGCAGCATAGGTATCGCGACGAAGTAAGAGCGTATTCAGCACTTGAATGGTTTGTGATCTGTGGCAACTCACTGTTGTGTTTGCTTTGTCGTTTCAGACGAAGTCACCCGTTCCTTTCCTCGCGAAGTTCCGCCCGGCTTCACCGCTGCAGCCCATGTCTCCAAGTTGAGCGAACACTTTTTCAACAACTTGCTACAAGCATCTCATTACTTCCACGCTGGGTTATCCAAGAATTCAGAAACCAACACCAGACAAATACACATTCTCTTAGTCACCATGTCAAACCAGCTTTCACCAAGTGATACGTTCATACCTTGTTCATCAGCAGAGAAGTCAAACTGACGGCGGCTTGCAGCTTCACGAACAGCCTCAAGCCCTGAAAGATCCACACGCTCGTAAACTGGTGGTGGCGATGGCGGTTGTACTCTGCTGCCACTTGATCTTCTTCTCTGAACTGGTAACGAAGTCTGCACCACCACACTCTCCGATCCTACAACAGATAAACAAGCGTTAGTTGATGGCACAGGTTGCGATTGAAAAGCTATGAGAGAGATACTCACGGGCGTCGGAGAGGAAATCGAATTGGTCATGAAGTGAAATCACAGGGTTAACTGCTCTGTCTTCGGTCTCGATTCGATCAAAAGTCGATGTTTCAGGCGCTACAGGTTGCGGTTGCGGTGGACCAAGTAAAGGGGTAACCGTAGACGACGGGGCTGACTACGCTTGAATAACTTCGACAAGCGCCTTGGTGCAGGCTGGTCAGGTAGACTTGAGCTATGACGAGGTTTCACTGCATTTGAGCTATCTTCCATTTTGCTGTCTTCACTCTCACTCGATTTCGAGCTGGAACGTTTTGACTTGCGTGTCAAGAAACTCAGCCGAGGTGAAAGTTGTCGGAGCAGTGTACGATCACCAGCGTCAGCCTGGCTGGCCTTGTTGCTCTCATCAGAATCTGGCGGCTTGGCTCTTCGAGCTAAGAAACTCAATCGAGGTGAAAATCGACGCTCCGACGAGTCCACTTCAGTGCCAACTGGAGGAGCAGTGACAGCGATAGTAGACTCAACCCCGCTGGATACTGGCACCTCTTTTTCCTCTTCGAGCAATTCAAGTCCACGCGAGGATACGCGCTCGGAATCTTCTCCTTTTCCCACCTCAGTCACCGACTCTGTGCCTTTAACAACTGCCAGCTCTGCATTTTCACCTGGGCCCATCTCAATAGTCGTAAGCACGGCCACGTCTGTATTTTCACCAACCTCCAGTTTAGTAGTTTCAACCGCTAGCTCTTCAGCGCTAGGGGCAAATACCCCCGGGTCGAAATCAATTTGCGGAGTCGAAATGTCAACCGACATGAAAGGAGAAACTTGGGGTTGCAACTCGGAAGCTGCAATGTCATCCACGGCTGGAGTTTCGAACGATGGGGACGGTGGCATCCGCTTGAATAGTTTAGAAAGCCGCATTGGAGCAGGTCGCCCTGCTGTGGCAGCTTCACTGCCACTTTCAACTCGGCTGGATGTAGCACCCTCATCATTGCTCTCGCTGATCTTCAAATCTACAATCGAAAGTGTTTCTGGGAACACGCTCCCTCGACGAGGAGGACGTTGCGGTGGTGCTTCGATCGGGTCGACGTTACTGATCGGAACTTCCTCTTCTACCTTTTCTTCTTGTTGTCGTAGAGGAGGCCAAGTGCCCCGAACAGGTCGAAAATACCCCACAATCATCTCCTCTCTGCTTTCGCTAGCCCGGCGCAATAATTCTTCGTCGCCTGAAGTCACTTCAGCATCTTTGGAGTCAACCACGTACCGTTCCTCCTTGTTTTCTTCTGTCGTCTGCACTTCCACAGCTTCAGTTGACTGCTCTGTTCCCAGATCAATGTTTTCACTAGCAGCGACCGGAACAACTAACTGTGCAGAGCCTAGCGATATAGAGCCACCAATTTCTTCTCGTTTGCGCAAGGCTACATTCAGTCGCTGGAGCAACTCCAAACGTTCCTTATAGTGCAGCAATGCTTCTTCTGCTGAAGGTGCTGGTTCTTGGAGATTTATATCCCCCTTCTCGAAATGCTTGCTACGACTTTCGCCTCCTGGTGGCGCCTTTTGATCAGCGACTTCACCATGTCCAAAGTAGCTGTCTACAAGGAAACTGTTGCGTGCTCGAGCTTCCTCCGCCTGCCGACTTTCATGTGGAATCACAAACCATAGCAACTGGCCTACCAGCCAAATACTTAGCACTCCAATAAGCCACCACCCCACTCGACGCTCGATCGATGTGCTGTCATAATTGTTGGCCGTAAAAAATACTAGAGCAAGTGCTATGGGCACCGAAATCTTGAGCATGAGACGAACACACGGTGCCCACAGCCCAAGACCAACACCATCGCCGTTGCTACCGTGCCCTTGAGTCATCTCTGGCTCTGGTCGTTGCCGTATGCAACAGAGCTCTAGTGCGTTTTGACGAAGCTTGACAGCACAGTCGACTAGCGCTAGTACTGGTAGCAACGGACACACACTGGAAAACATGACAACCAAACCAAGCTGCATGACGATCTGCACGTAGTCCTTGTGAGGTCCTGGATATGGCGAAAGATTGGTTTCGTCTTCGGACACCCTTCCATTGCATCTCTGTTCTTCTCGACAAACAGCGCGAAAACGGCGAATTGCAGACACAATCAGCAAAATGCGAATGCTCAATTGCGCTACAAAGAGCGCGATTAACAGCGATTCCATCTGTACGAAGATACCAACGTGACCTCCAATGCGGGCATTGTACGATTCGTACAGAGGTCGAAGAGGGGCGACAAAGTGTACGAGCACTGCCAATCCTCCTACCCCGCTCAGCATCAAAACAATCAACCCGGAGAAGGTGTTGAATAGCTGCAGAGTGAATATCTTGGCGACCACAGACTTCCGATGAGTAAAATGACCACTCGAGCACTCAGGTTTCTCCCATCGACTTAAGGCATGTGCTACACTGGGAATGAAGGCACTATTCCATTGAACCAGATAAGCTTGACACAGACAGCTACCAAATATTGCGAGTTTTTCGCCCACAACATCAACGAACATCGCTTGGGCGAGAAGCATCGAGAGCACTGCCATTAGGTTGGCACCAGCTAGAGCGAGAACACACAACCAAGCACTTAATTTCCGTTGGAGAGACGCAACGTCAGAGCATATCGAGGGCTTTTGCTCCGATTCACAGTCATCACCAAAGTCGAAGTGATCAGCCTCATCGATAGTATCACCCGTAGCGACACCCCATTGAAGTTGATACCACACACTCTTGTGATCCCACAAGTTGACTAACACAAAGCTCCAAGCAATTACCACTGAGCCTAGAACAAGCTCAGGTATCGATAGGGTTGCTCCAATCTTATCAATTCTTTCAGACACACTCGGGTTGTCGGTATGAGTTTTGTGCGGAGACGTGTAGAAAACCCATAACTCTGTGACCAGCGAATGTTGCACTGGACTGGCAACCACAATGACAGCGGCAATCGTTGGCAAAATCATCATCTTGGCGTAGAATGCGAGCCACGCAAAGTAGAACGCAATCACCTCCCCGAAGTAATCTCGCACACTTTGTAATGGCTGGCGAAATGGGGCGAGACGGCCGATCAGGTTTAGTATTGCGTGCTTATCCGGTTCAAACTCTCCGGGAAGCTGGATCGGTCGCCAAAATGTGATCCAGGAAGAAGCTAGCGTGGCACGAGAATTCCAATCATATCTGCTCGAGCTGTGGAGACAGTGGAAGTAGGAAACCAGGCCACTGGTGATTAAAGCACTCGTGTCAAACTCAGCATCGATAATGAGGCGCGTGAGACGGATGCAATCAACTGTACGCAGCACTGCCGATCGCCGATATGTATCAGATATGTCGAGTCGATTGGGGTACTTCTTGTAGATAAACTGACGCTGAATATTCGGTGAATAGCTGGCAAACGCTGGAGCGGGGTTGCAGCAACGGATCAAACCTCGGGAAGCTCGCGAGATTCTCGAAAGCGCGTGCACTCGTGCAGATACGCGGTCCAGTGACTCGCCAGAAAACCACACAGCTTCCTTCGGTGACATGGCGTTTTCCGCAAGTAGTAGCTTCAGTCTATGTTTGACAGTATGTGCATCAAGCGCCTTCTGGTCTGCATTGACTTCTTTTCTGTCGCGCCAAAACGCTCTTCCCGGGTCAACAGCATCTGCGAATTGTAAACGATAGGTTTCTTTCTCGCACAACGTCGCGAGCAGCAGATTGTCGGACGCAAATATACGAACAAGCAAAAGCTGTCCGTCTGCTGATACGCTTAGGCTTAGATCCAATTTGCAAATTGCAGTTAGTCGACGTAACATGAGCGTCCGAACAATTGCACCAAAGTCATGTGCGGTGACAACTATGCGAGGGGTTCGGACATCTGACAGCTTTTTTCGTGTCCGAGCAGACCATTCTTTCTCAAAAGCCTTTCGTTCTGCATCAATACGAGCCCAATCTTTCGATCTGATTGATCTCAAATATGTCGCCACCGCTTCTTCATAGTTAATGGAGGGAGACGGTGCCTGTAGGCTCCTTTCCACAGCAGTGACACCAGAATTGTCCCGTGCTGATACACAATACACATAAGACACGACATTGCTAACTGCTTGACATAGAGCTGGTAAAATGATCTGCAGCAGGAGAACCAACTTCAAACCAATCGACCACGCCAGATACGAATCCGTAAAGTTGAAGGACGCGAGCAAAAGCGCAACGAATTCACGTTGGCAGGAAAGATCAAAATCGGCCGGAGTTTCGCCGGCTGCCATGCCCACACAGATATGGGAAATCCAATGTTGCATCGACCAGCATGTCTGAGCCGATGCCTTCACGTACACTTCACGTAAGGTTTGTACCTGTGCATGATCACTCTCGGGCGTCATACCGGGTCCAATGAGTTCTGCAGCCATCTTGACGAACTCAGCAAGCATCAAAACCTCACCAGCGACTGCTAGAACAAGAAGGGCACCTGCCAATTGCTGCTTCCACCGACAACCCACTAGGAGAGCTGCAAGTATTGCCGATAGACCCGAAACAAGACACACCACCAGTATCCACGTGAAAAATGCATGAAAGTCCGCAATGGAGCAAGCGTGCAACAAGTCCGTACTTGCAATTGCATTTGAAGAGCCGAACAATGCAGTGCCAACTGTAAGCAGTCGGGTGAGAGCTGTCGATAAACTTGCTGGCGGATTTGTTGTTACAGCTTTCGGTTTGCGAAGTGAACGCTGTCTTCGCCTTTTCAACTTGTTCCTATCCACAAGGGGGTCACACACAGCTAGAAACACGCCTGTGAACAGAACTTGCAGTGCAACCATCACCAGCTCGCCGATAAGTATTGGCACGATAACCTCGTCAACTTCGATAAACCTCCTCAGAGCTGAAGCGATACAGGACTTTTCGCTATCGTTCCACATCGGGGAGAAAAACTCTCGTCGATCGATGGCAACGGATGCGTATCCTTGTTTTACGTTGGTCTTCCCAGCGCAATGCTCGCTCAACCAGCGAAGAAACACACTCGGGGCATCGAACACGAACCGCTGCACCAGTGAGGGAACCGTGCCTCCATTCAGTATGGAGTCGATTGCATCTTGCGTGAGGCGATCTTCGCTGCCCGCTATGGCATCACGAAGGTTCTTGTGACTAGCTTGAACAAGCTTCATCCCGTCTAAGAGGAACGCCAGCCCAATGACTAACGCGACGTCTATCAC
Source organism: Phytophthora sansomeana (assembly GCA_032158285.1). Lineage (NCBI taxonomy): Eukaryota > Oomycota > Peronosporomycetes > Peronosporales > Peronosporaceae > Phytophthora > Phytophthora sansomeana. The sequence continues at coordinate 119,963 of JAPDHH010000244.1, forward strand.
GAGCAATACTCGTGCTCCATTGACACTGCCTCTGTACGCAGCCATCCAGCCCCCAGCGTTTACCACAAGTAACAGTACTACAAACATCACCACGGACTCCACCAGCTTCTGGGGGACATGATCTCGTCCGTCGTCTTTCATAAACATCACGTACAGAACTCCCACCGTCAATAGCAACAACACAGCAGAGACCACGTGAAGTCTGCGTAGCACCCAGGCCACATGCGACGCCATCGTGGGCTTCCCCTTTTCTTCTGCAGCTCTTCGCTCCGCCTCTAGAGCTGCCACACGCGCGGCATTCCTCTTCTCCACCTTGTACAAATACTCCTCTTCTCGCTGCTCGATCGCCGCAGTCATCTCCGTCACCTCCTGGAGCTATACTCACATACAGAACCCCATTAGAGACGCTGCATCCACACACGTCACACATCTCTTCTCGTGCCTTGTCCTGCGTGACACCGCTGTCCAGCGGGAACGCCATCACGTAATAATAGCGCCAGGGCTTCCTCCCGACGGCCGCGCCTTCCGCCTGCATCGTCGTCTGCTGACCGCTCAAATCCGCGTCTTGGTCTCCAGGAGGTCGCCACTCTGCAGCTCTTCAAGATCCGCGCCTGTGTACAACACACAACCCCACATCACGTCAGTTAACGGAGCCCGTCGTCATGGAGGTCAAAGTGCTGTACTTCGCGTCGGCGCGTGAGGAGATCGGACTGCGCGAGGAGAAGCTGCAGCTGCCAAGGGACGACGCCACACTGAAGACGCTGCGTCGACTGCTCATGGACAAGTACCCGCACGCGTCCGCCACCGTCGAGAGCATCACGTTGGCACGCAACTTGGAGTACTCGGAGGACGACGTGGCGCTGGCGGACGGAGACGAAGTGGCGCTCATCCCTCCCATCAGCGGCGGCTGAAGACCCTGCAGCCTAACACCAAGCAAGAGACAATGCAATACAATACACAGGAGCTGCTCTCGTAGCGAGAGTATATAATCCGAACCTTGGCGTCTGCTGTCTGGAACCCCAGCCACCTGTCTGCCACGCAACAAGAGGCGAGCTTATCAACTACAGGAAGCACTACACACTGGACGTCTTAGAAGCGCGGGACGCCGACCGTGCGCTGGAAAATGTTCTCGAGGTCGCGGCCCATGCCGGCGGTCGGCGGCGCCACCAGCAGCTTGGGCGTCGCTCGACCGCGCAGCCGCGTGAGCCACCGCAGTCCCTTGTACACACACGCGAGCGCCGCCATGCTCACCATGAACTGGACGATGCGCACGCGGCGCCGACGACTCCGCTCTTCTTCCTCTGTCATGGGCGGCTCGCCGTGTCGCGGGTGACCAGGCGGGAACACTGGACGGGGAGCGAGCATGGCTGCGATGCCCGCGCACATGGCTCCTATCCGCTCTAGAAAGTGAACGAAGCTCCCTGCGTACATGAAAACCATCACAAATGTAGTTAGCAACGGAATAGATAACCTCATTAAACGCAGCTCTGCAGCTCGTACCGATGCAGAAGTTGAGAGCTTCGGCGTTCATCCCGAGAAGCTGAAGACAGAATAAGAGTAAGTCTTCCATACAAGACACCACCACCACTGCAATGCAGACAGCCTCTAACGCACCTCCGTGATCTGTCCGATGGAGCTCACGATCTGGTTGAAGCTCGAGAGCCAGCCGAGGCCTCCGCCGTTGGGGTCCATCATGCCGCCCATACCTCCCATCATGCCTCCGTATCCCATCCTCGACATGCCGCCGTAGCCTCCGTAGCCCCCGTACCCTCCTCCATAGCCTCCAAGGCCGCCGTAGGAGCTCATGCCTCCGTAGCCGCCTCCATACCCTCCAATTCCTCCATACCCTGACCCGTACGTCGATCCTAACCCTGTCCCGTAGCCGGTCGTGCCGTAGCCGCCCAGTGTGGACCCGTAACCAGTCCCAGCGCCATACTGACCGGCAGTGGAGGCGCCGTACCCTGTCCCGGCACCGTATTGACCCGCTGAGGTCGCTACTGAGCCGCTTGGGAGCGCAGAAGTACCGGAAACCAGCGCAGAAGAGGCCGCGGCGCTCCCTGCAGCGACTCGAGAGGCCGTAGACGCCGTCGATTGAGGCGTGACGCCAGCAGACGCCAGCAGGTCCCCGCCTATAAGCAATACAAGTGAGTGGACAGGAGAAAGGCAGCTTAGAGCAACAAGAGACAGCGTACCGGCTTGGGCGGCGCTCGCTTGACGCGTCTCCCAGGGCTTGGCAGGCGCGGCGTTGGAGCTGGCCATGCTGCTGATGGTTCAATGCTACAGTGACTGCGTCGACAGGGCGGGAGCGGATGAAAGGTGGGAAATGATAACGGTTGTGACGGGGTATAAGGTAAGGAGGGCAAACTGAAGTTGAAGCGCAAAGTGTCAACGTTTGACATGTCACTCCCTCCTGGACCACACACACGAGGGTGCAATGCCTGGAGTAATTACGATGCGTTTTCACTCTGTCAAATGGGGGGAATTGACGCGTGGGAAGTGCAATTGCACACTCGGAAGCTGATGGGTTTTGCTTCGATGCACCAATTTCAAGACGAGCGAGGAGCGAATTGCTGATCCTGACGAGCTTTCATGCACTCGTGCCAGATTCGTTAATGAGCAGATGAGTACATTGCTTTATAATGCAACTTGTGTAGCGTTGTGCTACGTGCGATCGATTGGCATCATGGGCTTAGAAGGGCTTGAGTGCACGCATTATTCGAGCAGTCAAAGGGTGAAAATTCCATGATCAACGGTAAGTACAAGGTAGATGAATCCTCTCGCGGCGGCATGCGCATTTTAGTGGGAAGACCCCGAACGAGCACACCTGCATTTTTGAGATCAGCATCGAGATGAAGACTACGACTCGCAAGACTTCCTAATTTGGCAGCTTTTGCAACCGTCCGTTGTGCCAGTCGAACTTCCGTGCAGACGATGCCTACAGGTGCAGCGTATTGATTTCCCACGCGAATTCCAGCCCAGGAATTCTTCTGTGAACAAGTATGAGCGATAGTGAAGAGGACTCGGCCAGTAGTGGCAGGCAGAAGTCCATCTTCAGCAGCATGGGCAGGTAAGGGCTCTTGCAGAACTTGAGAGTCATTAATGGACGACGTGCTGAACTATTCGAGCTTTTCTGTGTAGAGTGAAGCAAATCAATCATCTGCGAGAAAAGTGGAGTCCTAAACCGAAAATGCCACTGCCCGATCGTCCCCAAATTTTGACGGATACTCCGCCTACGTCTCCATGGGGTCGACGTCCCAGTCGTACGGACAAGTTTGCGTTAGAACCGATTGAAGACAGTGGACTTCGATCTCCTCGTCGAGGGCAGTCTATGAGCAGATCACCAAGGCGACAGCCTGTGGTCACAGTCGTGGATATGGAACGCTACCTCGCCATTAATTCCTGGCTCGAACACTATGGTATCAATGTTGCGCAGGTCACGAATTCAGGAACCGAGCAGCGCGAGAAATCCAGCGACCACGGATTGTTTGACGACATGTACAGATCACTGGAAGTGCTAGAGAACTCGCTTACGAGTGAGCTATCTCATCTCAGCTATCTTGACCACTATATCGGAGGAACGAGCAGCAAAAAGGTACGAATGCAAGTTCCCATTTAACTGCATCGCTCCATTGAGGCTTGATCTTTTGCATGTTTGTGTTACAGAAGACGGGTGGACTGTGCCAATTCGCTTCGCCTGCTCTGTTCGACTATCTAGCTGTGATTGGACCCGATATGCTCGATGTCAAAATCCGCAACTTCTGGAACCAACGCGAGAATTTGTTCGAAGCGACAGTGGCGTTCGCACACCCACCTGAAAGCCAATTCAATGCCGAGAGTCTCGAGCATTTTTGTTTTCCCACTGGGATCAAAAGTAGTTTCGCATCTGCAAGTGGTGACCAGCGCAATGAACCTCCAGGCGAAGAAACCAAAGCTTCGATTTCCAAGGAAGGAGAGTTTTTCGTTCTAATGATCTCGGGCGGTGGAGTGCAAGGCCAAAGTGTTCAATATGCCATGTGCATGAAGGGAATTATAACCATTCGTGGCGGTTGTGACGACGGCAAGAATTTGCTGCTTCCGATTTGCTACTGCATTATTGCGCAGATTCCTCTAATTCCCTTCTTTCGAGCTGTGCTGCAGGGATTCCTAGGTACGGACGTATCACGATATTACGGGTGTTGTTGCTTATCTGACAGATAGTATTCATGATGCTTCAGATGATCTTCGTACTGAGTATGAATCAAATACAAGTGCTGACTGTAAATCCGTAAGCTGCATCGTGACAGACAAGGTGGGTAGTACTCTGAAAGAAGTAGCACTTGCTGTGATAGATAAACTTGATGCTAACGGTTCATTGTTGTGTTGCAGCATGCAAGCTACGTCGATGATATCCTGCAAAACCTCAAGCAAATTCCTCTTCCAGACAAAGGGCTTTCCATATCTGCCGACGTGTTTCCACCACCAAGTCTCGAGTTGGTTTTAACTCGACCACACAAAGACAACGATACTGACGAGAAGGTCGCACTATTGTTGCAGTGGGCACTTCCGTCGCTACTTTCGCGTTTATCAATTGACCGTCTTCTTCACATCGTGAGCTTACTGCTCGTCGAGCTGAAGTTGATCGTAGTTTCTGATGAGATTCCGCTTTTGTCGTCTGCAACGCTCGGGTTGGCGTCCCTGTTACATCCTCTTACCTGGGCTGGACCATTAATCAGCGTTTTGCCTCTCTCAATGCACGAGTACATGGAGGTGGGTAGTTGTTGGGCTATATGTTGACTTTTTGTCTTTAACATTGATGTTTGTTTGCTACGTCAGGCTCCCGTTCCTCTAATTTGCGGTGTCGATGAACTTCCGCGTGATTTTGAATGCTTGAAAGGCACCTGCGTACTTTACCTAATGGAAAACCGAGTACAGCTCCACCCGGACGACGAACGTGCTTTTGAGAAGCTACGAATGCCAGGCCTGAAAAGCCTTTCTTGTGACTTGACGAGATTTACGAAGCAGATGCTGGGACGTGTTGCAGGCTCATTCAGAGACAAAATCACGCCTCTGTCAACTCATTTGGTGATACATCGGATACAACGCCACATTGAGCAATTGATTAGCGTTTGCTCGCGTTTCAATGAACATCATCAAGGGCAAGATGCAGAGGAGCCACTTGATGCTGATGAAATGCGGTTCGTAGATGTACTCATGCAGACCCAGATGTACCAAAAGTATCAGGATGATCAACCGGTTGCGACGTTGGCAGAACATACCAATCAGCCAATGTCCACAGCTCAAACAACCCTTGTTCCGGATTTTGACCAAGAACTTACGAAAGTGTCGACAACCAGTACTCAGCATGACGGCTTGAAGTCGGCCGCCAGTATTCTTTTCCAGATCGCACTGGCGGGAGTTAGTACACTTCCACGTAGTAGTTCACGTTCAAATATTGTTGCTGAGACCACGGCGACCGACGCCCAGAGCCACGATGCCTCGGATTTACCAATCTGGGATGAACCAGAATCTCGACCAGCGAGGACTGTCACCAGCAACTTCTGCATCACCAGGTAAGGGAAAGTGTCAATTCGAGGCCGCTTTGCAAGTAGAATTTTCTGAAGGGCATTGTTGCGGCCTCAAGCCACGGAAGTGATAAGTTTTGACAGTTCTCAAAAGCTCGAGGCTCCCTCTTTTTTATAGAGGCCAGTGTCACATAATCTGATAGTATTGGTCGCTGTATTGTTGCCCAATGAAAACCCACTGGAACTGTGACGGATGTCAATTAAAGGCCGGAATTAGACTTGCCTTTTGTATGTTCATCGGTTGATGAATGTCAGGGGTAGGTCGACTAGCAGAGTGCATATCCGTCGTACTTAAGATGATATGATAGTTTACTAGGTTTGAAAGGTGAAGCCATTTTGACATTTCCAGCAGCCAGCGCTCTCAGTGGCTTGCGAGACGCCTGCTCTCTTCGAGTCCCCAGACCCCCGCTGCCACCCGGAGATCTGCCCATGCACCTTGGCAAGCGACTCCCACCTCTTGCTGCGGCCAAGACCTCCCATGTGATGTGGAACTGCCCGACAGGGTGGGGTAACGCTGCCGAATTTGATAGAAAATCCTCTGTAGGACGGCTATAGCTGGCGATTTGTAGTCGCACACGAGGGCTAGAGAATCCCAAACTCCAGTATCCATCAAGGTCGCTGACGCGTATTCTACCGCAACAGGGCAGACGCCATGCACACTGGGGGGGTAGCAGTGTGAGCCGATAAGAGGCTGGGGTCCTGGCCGCGCTGCTTCCAGATACCTGCCCTCTGCTAGTGTCAGTATCCACGTGAATGCCAGCAACACTGGCGACGTCAACAATGGTATTAATACTGCCGGCTTGAATCTGGGCAATCGTTGCTGCTTGTTTAAACTCCTAGGGCCATTGAGCTGGTTTGGAAATGATATTTGGCAGTGAGCCACCAGTTCGGATTTCGCGCCAAAAGTCATGTGGGTTTCGTATTTTGTTGAATTTCTACCAATGCCACGCTGGCAAGCGTGATAGAGCATATGTATTGGCTAATATCACACCGGCCTCGAATAGATCAACCGGCTTCGAATTGACACTTTCCCTTAAGTAAAATCTTCACAACCTCACCATGAGCTTGACTGATGCATTACATGTGTATACTGCTCTCGTGTCTAGATAGAATCATCTCCATGAAAAACTCACCGAATGGAAAGACTGAATCACCAGACGAGCTGCTATCCCCTACACTGAGCGAATCATCAATCTACTCGGAAAGGAGACCTGATCGAACGTTTGTGTGGCCACTCAGTCAATCCGAGCTCGATGTCTTCTGGGTGAATGATGAATCGAGTGTTGCTAGTCCTGGCACTGTCCATAGTCTGACACTGCAATCTCCGGTGAGCGATGCATTTGAGTCTCCCCGGCGACGTCCAAACAACGAAAGCGAAATCAGCTACCGAGAAGACCCGAAGTCTGTTGGGCGAAGTGAACATTCAAGCCTTTTTGTGAATGCTCAAAGAGCTGATACGGAGACAACGATCTCCATTTTCGATACTGCTCAAAGCGAAGCTCTGGGAGTGCAGACACTGCAGATGATTCGTGGTTGTTCGAGCCTTCTGACGACCAAAGACCAACTTCGCAAGAAGATGACGAAAGCGACGAGGTTTTCTTAAAAGCGAAAGCTCGATAGAAGAAGGCGAAAGCTTCAATCCGTCAAGAAGAACTTACAAAAGATGCTTCCGGCCGGAGCGAAATCACATCGCTGTGAACTATCGAAGACCTTGCCGCCAAGATACCGACAGTCCTGACTGCGGTGAGACAGAAATTCGCTTGCCTCTCGACATTAAACTTGCACCGGAACAGGTTGACGTGCTACCGGCAGGAATCAGCGTTGATTCGGTACGTCCTCGTACTTGCCGAGAAATTGGAGGCTCAGTTCTAACACAATGACCCTTTAGCGAGGTGCTTGGGAGGAGTGGTGCGAAGGGAAATTGTTTGTTTGTCTAGACTTGTCGACGCTTACTTGGGAGCGGCGCGCAGCAGCGTTTGCAGCGCTGAAAATGAGCATCAAAGACATTACAGGAATTATACTGGAAGATGTTCACGGAATTGGATCCAACAGACAGCGAGTTCAGCTCAGATTTAGCAGGGAAGCAATCTACTTTCAATTCGAAAGCGCTTCCCAGCACGAGGAGTTCTTTAGTGCTTTGCAGCTACTTTTGCCAGACTCCGACGTCGATACGCGACACAGACCATTTCCACCACTGCCATCATAGAAACTCCTTCAACACACAGTAATGAGGTCCCCGACAACCACGACGAGGACAAGTCTCCCGAGGTTATCATGGTGCCAGCTTCTCCAATTCAAAAGGAATCGGACATTGACCAGTTCAAACGCAAACTTCAGCGTGGATTTCTGGTGGAAAAGGTGAGTTCCTAAGGTCGGAGTTCTCGTATAGGTGTTACCTGTACCTGTATCGCAGTCTGACAACAGTTTTTTATTCATATTAGCATGGACGCCTCGGGAAGCCCCACGCGAAACTTCTTTTCACAGATGCCCTGTGCTCCCATCTCATGTGGACAAAACCTCCTACAGCAGAGCATCTCCAGCTTCCGACTGTCGATGGCCAGCTCCGATCCGGTCTCTTCTCTCACAACAAAAGCATCTCAGTCGAAAGCATCACGGCCATCGTAACAGGCAAGCAGACCACAGTTTTCCGTCGAGCTGCCTCCACCAAATCGAGTGACAGAGTTTGCTTATCCATCCTCACGCCCACACGAACGCTCGACATATGCGCGCACTCACTGCAAGGGGTCCAGGAACTGCACCGCGGGTTCTCGTTGCTGCTAGAGGAGATCAATCGAACACGGGACGGTTTAGAGTCAGGGTTCGGTAGTAGTGACAATTTTTACTAGTGGTCATAATGATAAGACTAATGGACTCCACACAATCTACAGTAGCATTATCATAGTAGATTGAGTCCTGGCGTTATCATTATCACTGCTATTATCACTACTAATATCATTACTAGCGCTCACCATACACGGTGCTTGGACTGCTCCATGCGCTGTAGGACAAGACGGTTGTGGCGCAGGATCAGTTACCGCTCAGCTCGGTCGTTGTCGGTTCGTGTTCGTAATGAACTCATAACGAAGGAACCTGTCGAGAACACTCGTTCCTGAAACGCCGTCGAGCAACTCCGACCCAACCATACTCGTGCCAGTTTTGCAACGGATGGGAATCTTGCTTGTCCGAATTCAGCAAACCAGCGGCACACATCAACTTGCTGACACAATTGTTCAACGTTCCATACACGCTTACCCTGCCTGTTTTGCATAGTAAGCTTGGGTAAAATCATTTTGCGTTCCTCCTCGCTGGCGATCTGGTATTTCACGACGTCTTCCCAGTCAACTCGATAGTCTAACCACTCATCTAACACAGCATCCGCTTTTGCATTCAGCAAAATTTTGGCGGAGCTCTCCTCCGCGGTCTGTGAAACTTCATCGCCACACAATAAGTCAGATTCGGGGTCAGGACTTTCGTCACATTCCAGTCCTGGAGAGATGAGTGATGTGCTCTCTGTAGTTTGATATTCGCTTACATGCATGGCCTTGTAAAAGGCGCGATGCTCAACCTGAAGAAGTTCATTTGTCTCCTTCATGGTGACATTGGTGGTTGTTTCAGCGTTGGCTGGGATGCTCAGATAGTTCTTCGCAGAACGCTTCGTTCGTGGATCCAGAAGTAGCGCCATCCCCATCGGTACTGACGGTTTTGGGAGGCGCTCAGCGATCTGGTGTAACGTTCGTTTGATACAGCGTTTCGTCAGGTCGGTCAAGTCTGGCAAACTAATATTAATGCGGGCGAAATTCCTCTCATTGGTATCTGTAGTTCGCGGCGCTTTGAAATCGTACGCCGAAAACTTGTACGAGTTCATCCGAGCGGACGTCACCCTCAGCAACACGTACATCGTCGACGATAACATCGATGCCGATTGAGACTCGGCCAAGGCCAAATCTGCAACTCGCTGCATGACAGCCTCTAACTCCACTACTAATCCCCAATCGGCATCTGTGATGCAGTTAAAACTTTTTTATCTGCCTCCATTACGTCACCACTTTGGAAGAAAGATTGGAATGCCCGAAAATTTATAATAGACCTCCGAAACAGTTTAATGGTTGAGGCCACTCGGACGTCGACGTCCACAATAGCAGCCAGTCAAGGCAGCTTATTAAAATCCCGAACCAGTGTCAATCGCGCGACCCGTTCTGGGGACTTACTGGAAGCAAAGAAGTTGTTGAGCGCTCGCAATTTACGGATAAGAGCTGCATCGGGAAAGGCTCCGCCTTCGGTCACAATGATCCTCTGCGTCTCAAATTCGTTGGTCTTAGGGTTCAACACTTACGACTTGCGGACGTTCTCCTTCAAACCGAGACCGTACCCAATGCAAAGGTTTAGGGCGTGCATCGCACAGTCCGTTTGCAGCGTGATATCAAAACACTTGGAAACTTTTCTAGCTGCCGGCGCCGTATCTGAGATTGTAAACCTAGCCATCTTTGCTACATCCAAACCGTACCGCTTTTTCAGTTCAACATCAAGTAAGTCTGCTACGTCAGCAGAGTTGTGTCCATCATTATTTACTTTGGCAACTAGTGCCAACTTCCTAGGTTTCCATTCGTGATCCAAAAATTCACACGATCCGCCAACGATACTGTTTTTTGCGTTGTTGGTCCACAGATCATGCTCCACATTCAAAAACGGGGTACCGTCCAGCTCCTCGAACTCTTCAGCTAATAGTTTGGAAACATCTTTCTCGAAAGTGTTGTAGTGAACGTCAATAATGTCATTGAAAGTTTTGTTGGACGGTATCGTCACATTGGTGTCTCCTGTGAGATCGGAAACCATCTCTCGAAATGCTGGAGTCGTCACGACATTATAGGGCAAGCCTAGATGCAGAAACGCTCAATTAAATATCCTGATCATAATAAAGAAGGAGGTTACATACCGTCTAGGATGAGCCATTTTGCTATGTGCCCTGTTACTTGATCTTGCGTTGGTTGAATCTTCCACCAGGTTTTTTGGCGCTTCGCTGGGTGGTCTCCGGTCGCACGCTGCTCACCAGAGTCATCGCGCTTTGCTTTAGCAGCAAACGTGGGATTTGATGAGTAGCGGCTCGCCTTCTTCGGCCTGTGCTCCTTCACTTTCAGCGCCTCTTCATGATCTTTATGCGATAGCAGCGGATGTGTCTTGGCATTGGTAGTGTTACTTGCGCGGCAAAGTGAATCCTTCCACAAGTGTGTCTTCAGGCAAATCAGGCAGATGTGTGTATGTACTTCTTTCCTTTGTGTGACACAATGCTGTCGAGCTTGTGGATATAGTTCATACACTGTCGTTTGAATTCACAGGAGGAGAATGCTTGACATCATCTGGAATAGTATTCATAGCTTCGGGCTCGTTCTCAAGGTCATCGTTGCCTTGTGCAAGATTAATAACCGTGGCAGTACTCGAAGTCCGAAATCCCCGACAGGCTGCTTTGCGATATATCGTCCGAGTCACTGTCCTCATGGAAGAAGTTCTTCACGCACTTGCGACTGCAGAATCTACTCACATTCTGGTTAACAACGCCGATGAACAGGTTTTAAGTCCTACAAGATATAGTTACCTGTTCGAGATGTCGGTGTCTCTGGTACACAGCTCGTTACTGCACAGATGATGGGCTTGGCGCCCGCATACGCAGCACGGAGACGTCTCGGGCACGTTTTTCCAGCAACAGTCGATCTTTGCGCACCGCATTGGTCGAGTCTGTTGAGCGGTAGATGAGAAAGTGAGGCTCTACAAGAGGAAGGGAAGTCGAGAAGCGAGCTGCGCCACCCGTTGCGTGCGTCCTTCGAAGATCTCAATGGGTTCAACACATTAGTAGTCTTGTTAGTACTAATATCAGTGCTATCCCAAGTTTTAATGACTAGTAACTTTGATAACGCTGATAAGATGGAAACCTGACAGCTATAGTAGAACTAATATTAGTCTTAGTACTATAGTAGTAATATTAGCATTGCTGCTATGGCTACTACCGAACCCTGTTTAGAGTCTTGTTGCTATCTAACTGTTATTTCAGGGCGTCTCCTGCTCTTCAACTGTATTCTGCTGGTTGCGCCACTTTTCACAGTTACGTCATCAACCCGTGTAATCCGATTGATTACCCCGCCACCGCTTTCCACAGGGTTCCCCACTCTCTTGCCCTCACTATGCCGCATTTAACGCTCTGTAATCACACCCAAATCGGACGCGTCGCCCCTAAATCGCACTCGTCCCCCAAAAATGCAGTTCCGTGCAGCCCTGCTGTCGCTCGCGGCCGTGGCGCTGGCCGCCCAGTGCTTGCAGGCGGCCCCCGTGGCGCTCACTGAGGCCACGTTCGACCACCAGACCAGCAGCGGCGTGTGGTTCGTGAAGTTCTACGCGCCCTGGTGCGGCCACTGCAAGAAGCTGGCGCCCACGATGGACGAGCTGTCGGAGAGCGAGGCGCTGGCCGGCACGGACGTGCACGTGGCCAAAGTGGACTGCACCACGGAGCGCAGCGTGTGCGAGCGCTTCAGCGTGGGCTCGTACCCGACGCTCAAGGTGGTGGCGGCTGGCAAGTCGTACGACTACAACGGCCGTCGGGACGTCCCTGCCATGGCTGCGTTTGCTACGGACGGGTACAAGAAGGACTTTGGGGAGCACGTGTTGACGTATGCAGAGTTCGTGGAGCAGCGCAAGGCCGCGGCCGCCGAGCAGGCCGAGAACGAGCGCAAGAGCGCCGTGGAGGAGCTCTCGACCGCCACGTTTGAAGAGCAGGTGCTTAATAGTAAGGACCCGTGGCTCATCAAGTTCTACGCCCCGTGGTGTGGACACTGCAAGAGACTGGTACGGAGGTTGAGGGGGTGCATTTTATAGTATGAGAGTTGGGGACTGATGCGATCTGCTGCAGGCGCCCACGTGGAACAAGCTCAGCCGCACGCTCAAGGAGAAGGGGAGTAACGTGCATGTGGCCAAGGTGGACTGCACGGTGCACCGCCGCGTGTGCTCGCGCTTCGGCGTGAACGGATATCCGTCGCTCTTCTACGTCAACGACGGCCAGGTGTTCCGCTACAAGGGTGGACGCTCGCTCCCTGCGTGAGTTTGTGTGGAAGGTTTGAGGTGGTTGCGATGGGGATAAATGCTGACGGGTTTGATGCATGCAGGTTCGTGGACTTCGTGGAGAGCGGGTGGAAGAACGCCGAGTCGACCGGCCCGATCCCGGAGGAGGGATTCTTTCTCCAAGATCGTGGACATCACCATCGAGTGGGCCACGGAGCACACCGTGCTGGCTGTGTTGGCTGGTATCTTGGTGATCGCCATTGTTGTGGCCATCCTCGTGGCCATGCTGGATTACTGGCTGGGCGCGGATGACGTGGCGCAGTACAAGAAGGCGCTGGACGAGAAGGAGGCGGAGAAGAAGGAGGGCGAGGAAGACGGCGAAGAGCTGCCGCCTCGCGTGGCCTCCGCTGCCGAGGCCAAGAAGTCTGGCCAGAAGCCCAAGGACGAGTAACTCGGCTCCCTCGCTCGAGTGATGCCTCTTTAGGTCTTGCTGCTGCTGCGCGTGCTCGAAACGCGTAAGCGCTGATCGATAGAGAAGACAAAGGAAGCGAGAAAGACGTCTCGAGTCTCAACTCGACTAGGCTAGCGTACCGTAGTGTTGGTTCGTTATCACTCCCATCAAGGATCGACAATGGACATGTACAGCTGCGAGCTTCGTATTCCAGTGCATTATATTATTTCCCTTAATGCAGGGACGACCGACGTCCAGTACTCGATCACTTCCAGGAACCACATGGACTCCCGTTGTAGCTTGGCATCCAATTTCACCACTTGGTGCGCTAACAGCGTAGCAGCCTCGGTCTTTGCCTTCTGCATCGGTCCAATAGCCATAATGTATTCACCTGCACGCAACACTGTCAGCCTTGCATCTTTATCGCCATTTTTCACACGAAACATCACGAACCCAATAGAGGTCGAGCATCGACACCCGGCGGTGCATTTTTCAAGAAAACCTTGAGCTCCAGTTGCAGCACTCCAGTGCCGTCGTCGATAGTGCATTGGTTTCTGTCTGCTGAGGTCTCCACCACGACACCCTGCACGAAACAGTCCCAAATGAGTCCGTAGTAAAATGCAAAATGCAACAAGATATTCGACCTGGACCCAGAGACGAGAGCAGTTGACGCCACTGATCAAGAGCGTCGAGCGACTGGAAGACTGCAAGGCCAAGTAGATCTGCCCCACGAAGGCCTTAGTCGTGCCGCGTCTCGGTGCAAATGCCGCCATGGAGACTCGGCCAATGAAAAACGGAAATGATGTATACTTTGATCAAGTACATGTAAATTGTGAAGAAGTGCAAAAAGAGCTGGCTGCATTCATCGCGAGTACTTGACTTGCATTAACTAGAAAACCATCACGAGATGCAGCCTTGAGGCGCATCTTTAAATGAGCTTCTGTGTGACTGCCGCGCCCTTGAGACCAGCCTGCTCGATCGTCTGCGCCAGATCGGTCGACACGGGGCGAGGGGGAAACCCTGCCAGCAGCGTGTACGGTTGTGCTCCCGCATCATTCCTACAGCAGCAGCACGAAACATCAATAAATGCTCTGCAATAAAATGCATCAAACACCACCTTCACGTACAGCTGAATGATGGCGTGCAGGTCGCGAATAGTGTGGTCCAAGTTGAGCGTCTCCCTCAGTCTCTGGCCGTTGTGCAGACGGATCTGCAGCGTCGTCGTGGGCTTTTTGTCATCAATGACGGGGCGTTCAGCCGGCACTGCATCTCCCTGGATCACCGCCTCCGCCGCGTACGTAGCGGACCCCATGGTCTGTCCCTCTCCGCTGAACGCCGTGTACGCGGGCGGTGGCGGGGCGACGTAATCCTCTTCTCGCTTGTCCACGAGGTTGATCTCGACCGGTTCGTTGCGGTTCTCTCCCTCGAGCTCCTGGGGCACGTGTCTGCATTATACACGCACGAAAAACTGCATTAAACTCCATGCATCCAAGCATCATTCCACTAAAATGCATCTCACCCTCGCTCCAAAGCCTCGAGGAACGGGCGATTGGCCGGATCCGAGCGTGCACGATACGGCCCATCATTCACCGTGAAGCCTTCCCTGTAGAAAGTAATAATGTGTCGAGGCTGCGTGGATTCCCCGGCCGCCGCAGCCGCCCGTGCATCCTGCTGGGCCCTTCCGATGATGTTGGCCACGTGGTCATCGCCGCTGCCAGGGCCGATGACCGACAGGCCGCTGCCTCCGCCGCGGTCGGACGCCCCTCCTGCATAATACTGGTTGGGCTGGTCGCCGCTCGGGCGCTCGTCGTCGTCGCGGTTGTTGAGACTCGAGAGCCCCACGATGTTCACCATTTTACTGCACCTTTGGAGATAATAAAATGCAAAAAGGATTCTTGTTTTTTGAGCGTATAGTGAAAGCAAGTGTGTACTAGCGATGACGTATTACTGACACATGGCTACATTTTAAGAAACGTTTAGCTAGGCGAGCGCAGTGCGTTGGTGCGCCATGTGCGACTTGAGCGAGGCGCTCGTGGCGGATGCGTCGGCTTCGGCCACGGAGAAATCCGTATTGCGAGCTTTGGAGAAACCTGCGTACATGCGCTCGAACTGCAGACGAACAGCTTCGGAAGTCGATGGTTTGGCGTTCTCGAATGACGTCTGCACGTGCGCTTTGGAGATCAGGCTGCAACGTTGGCAAACAGGAGAGAATTAGTTAATGCAAAGCAGTACAGGATCTAACAGCAAAGATAGATACGTACTTGGAGCTGTCACCGTTCAGCTTTTCGTGCACAAGTTCCAGTTGCGCCGAGTACATGATCTACTCCCCAGATAAGAAACAGTTGCCGTCAGTACCCGATCTACAACAGTATTAAGAACCGGATAACGTACCGCCTGCAAGTCGGCTCCTGAAAAGTGCACGCTTTTAGGAGCACGCGCGATTTCAGGAAGGTACTCAAGTGCATCATCGGAGAGTTCCATGTCCTTCGAGACTGCACGAAGAATGTCCAAGCGCTCCTCCTCATTCGGAAAGCCTGCATGGATTCAGCATGCGTTGATAAGTTACATCATGAATTAAACCAGCTCACGAGTGATAATAATGTCGAAGCGTACCGCAGTATAGCGACTTGTCCAGCCGTCCAGGACGAAGCAGTGCGGGATCGATCATGTCTGGACGGCTTGTAGCTGCCAGCACGTAAACGCCCTAGCGAATAAGCAAGTTCCGGTTAGTACTCGTTGAAACTTGAGCCCATTTAAACCAATTTCCTTACCTTTCGGGCTTCCACACCATCCAAGAACGTAAGCAGCTGATTCACTAAACGGTCAGTGACGCCGGTGTTATCAGCCCCACGACGAGGAGCGATCGAGTCAAACTCATCCAGAAACAGCACCGACGGAGCTGCTGAACCAGCACGAGCAAACAAGTCACGGATGGCTTGCTCACTTGCACCGATGTACTTGTTCAAGACCTCTGGACCCTTGACGCTGATAAAGTTCAAGCCGCATTCGTGTGCAACCGCACTAGCAAGTAACGTCTTACCACAACCTGGGGGGCCGTACAGCAGCATTCCAGCAGGAAGCTTGATCGGCGTGTTGTCGTACAATTTTGAGTAACGGGTTGGGAGTTCAAGTGTGTCCTTGAGTACCGTTCGCACATGTTGCAGTCCTCCAACATCGCTCCACTTAATAGAGCTCTTGAAAAGATCTACGCCAATCAATGCCGTTGGCTGGAAGTCTTCGATACCCTCGACAAAGTCGCTTTGCTGCACTTTGTGTGTTACATCTGATTTGTCCCCCGGATGAAGTATGGCTTGACGCTTGAACATTTGATGCAGAGCGCGATCCGTTGCGCTTGATAGATCGCGCAGACTGTAGCCCTCTGTCAGCGACGACAGCAACCCAAAATCGATGGCAGGGTCGATTACAATCTGCCGCGGTTCTGTTGCCCCCTTCCCCGTTGAATTTGCGTTGTCAACCTTCATTTGTAGCATCTCTTGGATGAGTGTCTCGCGCCGTTCTGCATCAGGCGAAGTCACTTGAATGGGGCGGTCAAAGAGCCCACAGCCTCGCAACGTCTTGTGGATGCTTGTATCAGACCAAGCAACAGCGACCACAGCCACACTTTTGTTTTGCATAGCGTTTCCAATCGTTTCAAGCAATTTGGACCTTGCAGGTTGCTTGTGACGGTCAGAGAAACTCTTGATAACCTTAATCTCTCGTTTGAAGGACGCATTCAACTCAGCTGTTGTTTTCCACATCCGCTGACAGTTCTGATTCATGAGCACAAGGAGAAGTTCAGCGAATGCGCCTAGATTGCTCGTTGACAGCACCCGCAGACTCATCTTCTTCAGGGACCAGCGCATCCAAATTGTCAAAGACAATCAGAGCGGGTGCGTGTGTGGCAGCTTCTTCAAACAGCTCATTGAGCCGATTTTTCACGGACTCCATCTTGAGCCCTCGTAAATTCCGGCATTCCACAATGGTTGCAAAAGTGGCAAACTTCGGAGAAGATTGCACCTCGTTTACCAACGCCCATAAAAGTGTCGATTTACCGCTGCCTCGCTCACCGTGTACCAGAGCGCAACCTGGAGGTTTTGTTCCCATAAGAACTCGTGCAGCCGATGCATCTCGCGATAAGACGGGGCGTACCACTTTCATCAAACTAATGTAGGCTTTTGCACCACGTGACAGCCGCAAAACCGACAAAGTGAGCGAACTGATAGATGAAGAATGGGTGCGCATTTTCATGAGAACTTGCTGTTGGGGGCCCACAACGTTCTGCACCGAAATTTGGTTGATCGACAAAATATGGCCACCATTGCTCCCACCCAGCACAGTATACTTCTCCAGTGCACCAGTTGGAACACCTACATACAAGACACAAACACACTGGTAAGGAAACAGATCCAAATGAGAGTCGTCTCAATACATACTGTTACCTTCAAGTTGCTCGGCACTAAAGGTTTCCTCAGCATCATATTGAACATCGGTAATTGCTTGAATGATTTCACCATTTTCCAGTTCAAGGCAAAGAACCGAACCGGAGCTGACAACGTGACTGCGATCAGTAACACTGCTCCAGCGCAAAAATGCCTGCTGAATTTGGCCGGTCAAAGTAGAAAAGTCTCCATCGGGATGGTCAGGGTTGATGAATAAAGTCACTGTAGAAGGAGGGAGCTCCGGCAGCTTCAAAACTCGCAAATAGACGGGTTCACGCGCAGCAACACCCAAGGTAGCATTCACGCCTTGGTTGAGTACAATACGGCCTCGAACCACATCTTGTGAAGCTTTCAATCTGGCGACGCAGCATGTGGGCTTCGGTCTAAGGTAACGTTAGTGAGGTTGTATAAGCTCAAAGTATCAGTACAAGACTTGCAAACTAGATATCCAACGTACCTTACGGCTTGTTCCTGATCATTCGTGTTGGCATCCGCGCCACTCTCAGACTTCGACTCGAGACTCCATACAGCTACTACAGGCGCTTCTTGTGCATCCGAGGGTGCATCTGCGATTACTGCTCCATCGAGCATTGCCAAGCTTTCAGGATGGACCCACACTTCGTCAACTGTAGCATTTTGAAGTGTGCCTACATCCTCCTATATCCACGGCAAGAGAAATGAGGTAGTCAGAATAAAAGCAATAGTCTCAAATAGAAGATACCGCTTTCGCACCTGGACAATCAAGGAGGGGGACTGCTCATAATACAGATCGGGGCTGAGGCCGGGTTCAACTGCTTGTGCTTTGCGCTCCTTGGGTGTCCACAATTACTTCAGAAACCGGCGTTAATCGAGCGTGTTCCCTGGTAAACGTCGATACAAACATGCATTTCATCAGTGAACCAATCCACACCGAGAGTGCATAATGCATCATAGCTATAGCTCAACTTACATGCCAACTGGCAGCGATGCACGAATGCGAATAAGCGTGTTGTGATTGATCCAGATAGGACTCACTTGCTTATCGTTGACCACACACATCTGTCCATCGTCATACTCGTCAGAAACAACCTCAAACAAACATATTCCACCCAAGAACTCTCCAAACCTGTCGAAGCAGCTCCGTCTCGATGGCCCCCGCGTGCAGCTGAATCAGTTCCCAGTCGTCGGGTGTGCAAGGTTCAACATTCAAATGCCGCGCAATGGGCAGCGCATCTACCACATGAACTCCGATAAATGACTGCGGGGCCTTCTCCAAATGATCTTGCTGCAATGCATTAAACAGTACCGTCAGAGCCTCTTCCTCCCTTTGCATTCGAAAAATGCCACGTACCATCCCCACGCATCGTGCAAACTCCATGGGCACTTCAATCACATCACTAGAATGCACGAAACGCACAAAACGTTGCATTAAACCTCAGCACAGCTCTCCCGGTGTCAAAATCTCGCCAAACCTGCGTCCGTCCTTCACCAATCCCCCGATCCACCCGACGCACACTCGCTGCACGTAACCGTCCACCGTCTCCCACGAGAGTTCCAGGATGGTAGAGCCCGCCCCCACCTGCATTGAAGGACAAAGATGAAGAGCTCAATAAGTATAAAATGCAGAGGTTTTCTGCTGGAATAACGCAGACGCACGAGGTCGGGGCTGCCCAGGAAAGTCTGCACGAAAGCCGGGGGTAGATGCACGAAGCAGCTGCTCACGGGCACCAGCACCGGCGCCAGGAACGCCGCCATCTCGAGCGTCCGACGGTGCAACTTGGAAAATGCTGCGTCAACGCACTTTTCGTACTTTGAAATGCATCGTACTTAGTACGAACTCTGAAGTTGAAGTGCAATCGTGCAAAAGTGCTGATGCGTATAATGCATAGGCATAGGAATCACTAGAGGCCGATAATGAAATGCATTCATGTTGATTGTTTGTTTCTTCAAGCGTCCGTTTCGTATTACCAGTAAACTAGTATAGCACCAAAACGGAGAGTGGTCGCCCAAGTGCTTCCCTGAGAACGAACAGTACGCGAAATGCACGACAAGAAGAAGTCATTTCGTACCGAATGGGCAAGCAAGTTCTCTCTGAAGCCTTTGACGTGGCGTACGCAATGTCTTGATTTCCTGCACAAAGAAGGCAGACTCACACTATTGTTAGTGATGCTCGGCGTCTCCGGTAGGCTACACGTACCAACCTCGCATCTACCTATTCGACTGCAATGATTTTCACGGTTTGCTTGTGTTCCTTTGCAGCTTCAATAGTCGACGACATCATTGATATGGTCGTGCTGGGTCTGACTCGCACTCGTCGGGAATTGTTGAAAGCTTGCGCCTCGGTGGACTCGCCGTACGTTGAACTCGCAGTCTGGAGCGCCTTCATGATCATTGTGGCCACCGCAAGCGTCAAGTGGACGGCAGTGTTCGACCCGATGGCTGCAGGCTCCGGTATCCCTGAAATGAAGAGTATCATTTCGTACGAGCATC
The DNA here is from genome assembly GCA_032158285.1 of Phytophthora sansomeana. Taxonomy (NCBI): domain Eukaryota; phylum Oomycota; class Peronosporomycetes; order Peronosporales; family Peronosporaceae; genus Phytophthora; species Phytophthora sansomeana. Next base: position 139,927 of record JAPDHH010000244.1, read on the forward strand.
GCGAAGACGCCAGTCGTTATCTTCGTGCTCGAACGTTGGTGTCGAAAATTGGAGGACTCGCACTTGCCCTCAGCAGCGGCGTCTCTCTTGGCAAGGAAGGCCCGTTCGTCCACACGTCGTCGATCATCGCGCATCGATTGATGAAGCACGTGAAATGCTTCCACCGGGTTTACGATAACGATTTCATGCGGCGGCACGTGTATGACGCTGCCTGTGCTGTTGGAGTGACCTCCACGTTTCGAGCGCCGATCGGCGGCGCACTTTTTGCTATCGAGGTTACCAGCACAGTCTTCATGGTGTCGGTGAGTATGAAAACTAGCGGACTCACCCTTGCAGGATCTAACGATTCTTGTGTTTGAATTGATGCAGAATTACTGGCGTGCTTTCGTGGCTTCTGTTAGCGCATTGTTGGCTCGGGAAGCAGTGTACATGGTGCACCAGGACTGGGTTGCCGCCTATCACCCGATGTTCCTGACCAACTTCGACGCCAAGTCGTTCACTTTCACCGAGATGATAGCTTTCGCCGTACTTGCCGTGCTGTCTGGACTTCTTGGCGCGCTGTACGCTTCCATCGCGACGGCGTTTAGGCTGCGCTGGAAAGCGTGGGCAGCGAACAAATCTGCGGTGTTGGCATCATGGACGATTCTTGTCCCGTTAGCACTGATCCTCTGTTTGCCTGTCGGCATGACTCGCTTGTCGTTCACGGATATCCTAGGCGACCTGACCTGTACGAAGCTCCCCGATCGATGGCACGCCGACTTATCCTTGTCAATATTTGTAGTGCTTCCTCTCGCAGGGATCATCCGTCTTGTTGCAACAGCACTGTCCTTCACGCTGCCAGTCCCAACAGGCGATTTCATTCCGACCTTCATTGCAGGCGCCACGTTCGGCCGGTTCTTTGGAGAAGTTGTGCGTCTTGTGTTCCCATCAGTAGGGATTGTGCCTGGAGGATACGCGCTCGCAGGCGGCGCAGGCTTCGTTGCATCGACGACAAACACCACCTCCGTCGCAGGTACAGTTAGCATTTCTAAATGGTACGTACCTCATTTACTGACATGAGTCAGCGTTGCTTGTGTCCTGGTTGCTCAGTGATCGCGCTTGAATTCACCGGACAGTTTGTCTACACGATCCCGCTCATCCTATCGACGCTTATTGCATCAAGCGTGGGCTGCACTCTCCGAGTGTCTGTGTACGACAGTGTTATCGCGAAGAAGGGGTTTACTCACTTAAGCACCTTGGACCTGGTTGACCTGAAGGCGCGCGACGTCATGCTGCGGCGACTCTCAGTGCTGTCATTGGAAATGAACCAAGCGGAACTCAATGGCGCGCTCAAGATTGCAACTGCTCCGACGCTAGCGCTCGTGGAGAGTCTAAGCAGTATGGTTTTCATTGGGTGCATACCCCGCTGCGCCATTGAGACAGTCATCAGCTCCACTCTGGACGGTGGGAGCAGAGAGGATTTCCACCTTCGCGAAGCACTGCGGCTGCCGCAACAAGTGTGCAACGCGATCCCTCTGACTACGGAGCCCACCATAGAGGAGTCCGAAGCATACACAACCACCATCCTCGCCACTGAAATCCGACAACCTGAAAACACGATCCCTGAGCTTGAAGCTGCAACCAAACTTCTCGCCCGTGCTGTGCCTGAAACAACCGAGACACTGAGGCCCCTCCAGCAAGTCCCCATTGCACCAAACGACCCAGTGCTCCAGAGCCTGCTCATCGACACCACAGCACTTCAAGTGGATCCTGACACGTCCCTACAAAAAGTGCACCTGCTGTTCGAGATGATCAAGTGCTCGAGCATCTGGGTCACGCGGCGCGGTCAGCTCGTCGGACTTCTCCATCGCCAGCACCTGCATTCTCGCATAGCTGAATTGAAGCGCAAGGACGGTTTGGTATGTCCGTCAGAACCGGCTCGCTCCGGACGCTAGCTGGTAAACAACACACATGCACAAACAACCGCACGATTGAGTTGAAAGCAGGAAACGCACGCACCAAGTCGCTAGGCGTTGACCCCCACGCCGCGACTGGCCCAGCCGTTTCTTGATATTTGTTTGGTTCGAGCTTACGCTGCTGGAGTTCTCTCGTTACTTGACTTGCTCTTGCTTGCTCGTTCCTTGCGAGCCACCCAAAACCGATAATGTAACACTTTGCTCAATCCCTAGAATTGCATCTCTGCGGAGAGCGCCGGAAACAATCACACAAATGACAAGAGCAGAATGTTTAGATATGTACTCTGCAGCAGCAAGAGTATAGTACAAATAAATGGACCCTTGGGCAAGCAGCTCCCTGCTTAATAAGCTAGCTGAGAAACAAGCTGCTAGACAGGAAGCTGCTGCCCAGTCGAGCCGGAGCCCGTGGTGTCAAAAGTCAAGGCATCAGGGAGCTAACCTGTAGTGTTGTGGTGCCGTCCGCTCTTCTTGGAGTAGGGGTAGCCCAGAATGTTGAGGGACTCGCGGCTGTAGCCGCCGCTTTCGCGCATAGAGCCGATGCTCATCTGCGATGAAGACAAATCGTTGTTCGGTGCAGCCGCGTAGCTGTCCTGCATCGATGAGTTCACCGTGTCAGTCTCCGTCGATCCGCTCGGTCGAGCGCTGTACGAGTAATTGTCCGGCGCTGGCGGCGCATTCGATCTGCCGGACTGCAAGCCAGTGCTGTTTGAGAGCATCGACTCGTTCGTCGGGCGCGGGGCCGCTGACGCGTAACTGTCCGCACTAGACAGCACAGACGCGTTGTTGAAGCGACCGGATTCGCGGCCCGACATCCTCATCGAGTTCTGCTTGGCGCTAGGGCGGCGCAAGCTCGTAGCGCGGACATAGTTCTGGGGAGATGTTACCGTATTGGCGTACGGGTCCGCGGCACTGTATGGTGCGTAGGACTGCGACTCGTACCGACGCGAGCTGTTTCCCGTCGACGTGGCACGAGCCTCCGATTCACGCATGTCATCGATGTCAAAGCTAGAGCGCTCCTCGTCGTTGTCCTCAAATTGCTGGAAGCCGGTGGCTGACGCCTGGCGAGGAACAACTGGAGCAGAGAGCGTTGGAGCCGTCCTCACATTTGCCACGGAAGAACGACGCGGGCTAGTGGCCATGCTGTTGCTGTACGCGTAGGTCGGGGGAACGTAAACTGGTTCTGGTGACGGCGTGCGCTGGGCTGACGAATCATTCGAGTATGGAGCGGACGCGACTGACGAGTGGTCAGACGACGAAGGCGAGTCGACCGCCATCGACGCGGCCACGACAGCTGCGGGAACGGCAGCCACAGCGGGCGCCGGAGGCTCTGCGTCCGAGTCCGTCAAGTGCGAGCTGGGGGCCTTGGAGCTGGCGGCCGGTGAGAATGACTCGGCATAGTCCACGGTAGGAGAAGCAGGCGGCTGATGGTCGTCGTCGTCGTGGTCCGAGTGGAAATTAGACGCACCTGTCGCGGCAGGTACAGCCTTCGCCTTGCCCGTAGGAGACAGGTACTGGTTCTCCACATCGTTCTCAGGGTCTTCCAAGTCCTTGGACGCATGTCTGCGACGACGAACAAAGATGACCGAGCCCACAATAATCAGCAACGCACCTACACCGCCTGCGATGCCACCAATGAGTCCTGCGTCCGACGAGCTCTTGGTCGTACTGGTGCTTCCGTCGACACCGTCCGCCGTGGACGCCGAGTTGAATTGCACCTCCGAGGTGGCGCACCCGGAGGTGCTGCTGAATGCGAACGTGCTGTTCAACGTGTCGCCGTCGTCCGACGTGACCGAGAACTCGACGCTCTTGTACCACGTGCTGGAGGACGAGCCCGAGTTGGCCGAGAAGAGGAAGCTGGACGACGTACTCGTGGCCGAGACGCCGTCGATCGTGGCAGCCGTGATGACCTTCTGCGAGTTGTAGAACTGCAGCGGCACGTACGTGGCCGACGCGCCCTCCATGAGGCAGGCCTTGATGTCGCCCGTCATGAGCGACGTGGGGCACGAGTCGAACGCGTACGAGACCTTGGTGCTGCTGTCCGTCGTGTCGATGTCCAGCGCGGCCATCGAGTCGGCCGACAGCTCCAGCGTGCCGGACGCGCAGCCGTCGCACACGTCCAGCACGTAGGCCGTCGTACTCTTGCTGCTGTCGTCGTCGCGCGTGATGGTGATGCAGCGCGCGCAGGCCTCGTTGAGCGTGTAGTCCTTGAGCGGCACGGATGCGTAGTACTTGAAATTGTCGCTCGACTCCGAGATGCCCTTGAGGCGGCACGTGCCGTACGTCGGGTCGCTGATGTTGTAGATGGACACGACGCCCGAGGCCTGCGCCATGGCCGCGAGCTGCGCGCCGAGTGCGAGCGCCTGCCAACTCCTCATGCTGCCGGTCGGTCGGTTCTGTTGTGGGAGTGGGGGGATGAATACCAGGCCGGGGCTGGTGGAGAAGCGAGCGAGAAGATGGGATGGAATACGCCACTACACTGTGCGGAGCGTGTCCAGTGGCCTTCTCGAGCTTTCGATTGTGTGAACGATGCCTCGCGCTCTGAGCTGGCTCGCAGTTCAGGGATGGGGTAGAGGGTAACCGTACCCCGTGGGTTAGACGCCCTTGAAACGGACAGAGCGGAACGTTATAGCTCGGACGGCAAACAGTCTGTATTGAAATGCTAGAACTGCGTCCGGAAGATAATGTCCGCGGTCGTAAAACGCTGAAAAATGTGGTCTCAGCTGCCGCAAGGCAACGGCTGACAAGTTGTGCAATTAGCCGATGCTGTTAATAAGATCGATCGCGACTTGGCAAAAGTTCATACGGCGTGACTGCCTACAATAGCCATGGACAGCCTGCCAACGGCGAAAGTATCTAGCCCATGGGCTCAGCTGAAGCCGGTGGTGGCTACTCTGACATATCAACGCTAGGACAAAAGATTTCTCTCCATTATGGGTCCCGGTCACGAATCACGGCAAATTTTGTGCGCATCAGCACGCACTGGCGACTCGGTCACCAAGGCAACGTGCCGAGGCAATGCTGACAACGGAGCGACTTGAGCGGCGAGGACAGCGAGCTTGTCCGCTTGGGGCGCGCACAGACTTGCCCTTTTCTGTCGTCTTTCCGCCCTGTGCGGTTGTCGTCGCTGGGCGAAGCTCGCAGAGGGCGTGAGCGAGGTGGCGGTTGCACGCTCGACCGTTTGTTTGACGCCGTTCGTGGCTCCGCATATGGTTCCTTCGCGGTGACAACCACATGCCGGTCGTTGATAGCGGCAGCGAGGAAACTCCTCGTCACGTGAGAGCGTTTCAAACTGCACGCGCGAAACCTGAAGACTGAAGCAACGGATGCGACACCTCGATCGACTTCCGAGGGAGTTGCCTTCGTGCGTAGCGGCCCCTGCATCACGACTCGCACCAGGCAAAGGCTATTAAACCTCGCCGCTAGGCACTCTACGTCCGGCCCAGTCGCCACACAAGAGCATTAGTCGATCGTATGCAAAAGTTGATGCATTCCGCCCCGTCTATATGGTAGTTATGTACAAACTGGTGTGGCACGACCCGAACTTGATCGTAGCAGATCCCGCAACAACAAGCGTCATGGCCAGTGTTGGCAAAAACCCACGTTTGGAGGCACGATGGATGGGTGATTACTTTCTTATGGGCGGGATGATAAAATAAGGTGGGTATTCCATTTTTAGGAAAACCCCCAAATAAAGCAATATGATTGGCTGTTGAAAACTTTTCTGGACTTTGCTCCAGCTTTGCTACCCTTGATTTGAATTTTTGTATGCGACTTGTAATTTTCCAGCTTGCTGCCTGCATGAAAAGCCTGGCAAAATTCCATAAATGAACGAGAGGGGTGGGTGGGTAATCCCAAAATCCCAATAATCCAAAAACCAAAACCCCACTCCGACCAACACTGGTCATGGCGATCCGCGCGCTGCTGCTGGCGGCGCTGCTCGCCGTCCTCGCCGACCTCCCACACGCTGTCGTAGCCGACCGCAGAGTGCCCGACGACGACTTGCCGCGATGGGATTTCTGGCCGCCGCTCATTGGGGGCGCGCGCTTCACGGGCAGGTATCTGTCGTCTGCCCCCGGCGGAATCCACCTCACGAGCCAAAGCTTCGAGCCCATCGACCTCTTCCAGCTGCAGGAAGACAAACCCAGCACCAATGCGCTACTGTATGGGAGTGTACTGCTCCGCCCAGTCTTCCCGTCGGACCTGAGCACGGACTCTGCAGTCCGAGCTGCTTTCCAAGCCGCCGTAAAGACGATTAAGACGCAGGCCACTGTCCACGTGTCGCCGGAGATTACATTGGCACAAGCAACCGCGTTCCCGTTAAAGGTAACGGGAGACAACGGCGAGTCGGAGATGGTCATCCTGCAGGACAACACAGGTGTCACTAACCAGCTGTACCGCTTCACGAGCCACGTGACGTTCGGCTTCAACTTCTACCTGACGCTGGAAGACCCCAAGTTCAATTTGAGGCACCGTGTCGTGGTAGCGTTGGATCGGGAGGCGGAGCACAATCTGTTGCAGCACACGTTTGCTCCGCTGGACCTTTCGTCGGAAGAAGACACAGATGAAGCGGAGTGCGGCCTTGATAGCGAAGACGAGTGCGTGGCGCCTCCTGCGGGCCCGCGCATCTTGTCGTACAATGTCTGGAACACGAACCCGTCGTCAGATGTTTATGGTGCTGGGCGTCGGTGGGATCAGTACACCAAGCGGCTGGACCACCTCGTGAAGTTCGTGAAAGAATCACGAGCCGGTATCATCGGCTTCCAGGAGGTGCGCTACGACGGCGTCTTCGGTGAACACGGTAACCACGCGCAGGTGAAACATCTTGCGGATCGGCTGCCAGGGTATCAGTACGTGTACCAGGCAGCTATGAGCTACTTGAACTCACGATTGCCTTACGAGCGCATCGAAGAAGGCCCTGCCATTTTCTCGAAGTATCCGATCGTTTCTACCGACTATTTGCTGCTAAGCCGCGACCCGAACGACCCGAATGATTCCCACCAGAGGCTGTGTCTTCATGCGGTGATAGATTATCCGCAGTGGGGTGATATCGATGTGTATGTGACTCACTTGTCGCTGAGTGAGCGATCGAGAGAGCAGACGAAGGTTGAAATCTGGGAATACATGCGCCAAGGCAAGGGTAAAACGCAGGTTCTGCTCGGAGATCTGAATTCAGAGCCCCAGTCTCTTGGTATTCGCTTCCTCAGTGGCGATGCCGAGTTGCTTGGACAGACCACGGATATGAAGGACGCGTGGTTGGAGATGCATGCGGAAGCCGAACCTCGGTCCACCGATCCGGACGACCGTCAGCATAAATTTACGTTTCCCAGCGACAACCCGTCCAAACGTATTGACTTCGTGCTGTACCGTGGCGAAGGCAAAGTCAAAGAATGCGAGATCATTGGCCAGGACCCCACTGTCGACACGATGGGCTTCCCGGATGACGTTGGAATGCTTCACGCCTCTAGCCCAGTGTACGCGTCCGACCACCGAGGCGTTGTCGTCGAGTTTGAGTGAACGCTGTTAGATGAATTGAGCGCTCTGGCGGAATGTTCATAGATCTTGTGTAGCACTTGTGTTTTAAACTGAGTGTCTTCTTGTGCTGCCTGCACTGATAAGGACTGCTCCTTTGGTTTATGGTGTCCAAGCATACACTCCAGCATCTTTGCCAAACACCCGTTTTAAATTCCACTCCCACGGTGGTAACCTGGCATCATGCATTCTAGCAATCTGCATGGTCTCACCACCCTTCTCTCGTCGCCTTCAGCGAAGCTTGCTTAAACAGCGCATTTTGCTCAGCTAGCAGCTCGTCCCGCGACGAATTCTTCTCCGCCGCCTTCCGCGACGCTATCCGCTGCCTCTTCTTCTGCAACATCGACGAAAAATGCAAACGTCAAGGACTCAGCAACGACGCACGTCGCAGCGCAGCCTACCTGTGTCTCTAGCTCCAGTGATCCTTGCAACTCCTTCATTTCTGTTGCATAGCGTTCCATCCCCAGGTTCTGCATCCACATGTAAGCGTACCAACGTCAATAAACAGCTTTCAACCACCTCCAACTGCTCTCTTCACCACCTCCAACGCAGTCACCACGTGCTCCTGTGAGATGCGATAGTTCTCCTTCTTCGCAGCGCTCTCCGCGACAGTATTCGCCTCCTGTCCAATCAGCTCCAGGAACTCTGCAACCAACACAATCAGCCACTTGCCCCCAGTTTCCTCCTTCCAAACCAAGCGCTCTACCTCCTGCGCACTCGTTCACCCAGTCCACCGCTTCCTTGGAGATGGGCACGTCGTCGCCCACCACCTCCCGCAGTATCTTCTCGACCGCTCCTGCTCCGTGCAACAACCGCCAGTCCGTCAGTCGTCTTCCTCAGCTCCATCGCCAGCAAGCCGCTCGCTCACCTTTCGGCAGCGCCATGCTCCAATAGTGTCCACTCTAATTCCGATTACCAGAGTGATGGTCGCTCACTTGAAGTTTCCCTTCCACGATGGGGCGACAGGTGGTGATTCCGCATCCAAGTGCGCGCGATGGCGCATCGGAGGAGCCCAAGGACGGCGCGTACTGGAGCCGCGCACTCGTAATTCCGTCTCGACGCCGCCAGGTGAGTCGCTTCTGGCTGGAGAAGGCGCTCGTGCTCTCGGACGGCGTGCAACTCTTCGCGCTCATGTGGCAGCTGTCCCAGCCGTGGCCGTGGCCTGCGCGCTGGCTGGCGGCGACGCGCTGGACCAACGCATTCACTCTCGACTTCTTCTCCTTCCGAGCGACAGGCGCCGCCATGGGCTCCAGCTCGCAGCCTTTCTCGCTGTGGGGGGAGATGCCGCTCTATTGGCTCTACGCTTTCGTGTGGGCGTTGGTGCCCTGGAGCGCCGTGTTGGCGTTGCATGTCGCCAAGAGACTCTGGACGAAGCGCGGGAGGAGCGACGTCTTGCCTGCGTAGTGTGGAATGGGAGAACGTGCTGCTGCAAATGTTGCAGTTCCTCTATGTCCCTGTGGGGCTGGCAGTGCTACGACTCGTGAACTGTGACGCTGATGGAGAACTGTCGGTGGACCCAACGGGTATGCGCTGCGGCAGCGCAGGACATGTGCTTGCTGTCATTGTAATCACTTGTGGCTTCGGAGGCAGCTTTCTCGTGGGGTTGCCGTGGAGATTACGTCGCTGCATTCGCGAATCCATTGTGCATTCGAGTGTGGACAAGCACGAGCGGTTCCTGCAAGAGAAGGAACTTGAATTTATGCTTGGCACGTCGGATACGTATCTGGAGCTGTACCTGCCGCAGTTCGCGTCGTATCGTAGACATTCAGTTGAGATGCCGATGCAGATATGCTTGCTGAAGCTGGTGTTGATGCTAACGTTCTCGATTCTGCGGTCATCGCCACCTTCAATGGCAAACCAAGGACTGCAAGGATCTCTCTTCTTTTTTGTTGTTGTGAGTATGGCAGTGTACAGAACGTGGAGATATCCATACCGCTGTCTATCTACTTCTTACTTAGCGATTTTGGTTGATTGGATGCTCGTCGCGAACGGCGTATTTGGTGAGAGCGTGTTTTGCAAACCATGACTTTCTAATACTGACTTGAATTTGTGATGTGTTGTTAGTATTGCTGTGCGCGAATGGTGTTCGTAGTGCTCTTACGGTCTCAACGTCTGTGACCTCATCGTTGACCTTCTTGAATTTGTGCTTTTTTGCTGTGGTCGGCTCGATCGGGTTGCGCGATGTGGTGAGATACACTATACTCCCTCAAGTATCACAAGCCAGGGGTTTGTGCTGGCCAACAAACGAGCACACGAAAGAAATTGTGGACTACGGGCCGAAACTTGCGGCCTGGGTGCAAGCGATTCACAACGCGCGAAGCACAATTCTAGAGTCCCTCCTCGTTATTCCATCTATGCGGTCCTGCGACGCATTAAAGACTGTACTGAAACAAGTTGAACACTGCTATGAAGAAGCTGCTAGCTTGGACCACCCCCTCATGGTAGGAAACGACTACAAGTGGAGCTCCTATTTCACTTGTATCACTAACCGTTTTTCAACTTTGCAGCGCCAGCTCTACGATCTCGCTTTGTATGTCCACGAATTATACGTGGAGGCAGTGGCATCCAGCCCTTTTCACCAGCACAGCTTTCCAGCGATGGAACTCGCAAATTTGAGCGGCGTATTGCAGCGGCGAAAAGATCGTCAACTACTTCTATCAACACGAAGCCAACGTGTGCTGAAGAAACTACATATTGCTCGAAGCTGGTCACGACGAGCTCGACCCTATGCATCTGCAAACGTTGGATGGGACCGAAAACATGGTGCAATCGATCTTCAGGGATTTTTGAACACAGAATCGGATTACCTACAGGAAATTATTGCCGTTGCGTCACCAACGGAATGGAAAACTGTGAATTCAGTCTTTTGCTTGAAATACCAAGATGGCGTGAACGACAGCTCTGAGTTACTTCTATCGATTTTATCATGGAGCGAGACACTCGGTTTGGTAAGATGGTGCCCGATGCAAAATTCTCCTCGTAGTGCGATGACTGAAGTGCAGTATTTCTCATTGGCGAAAGCCAAACAACACTGTATTCAACTGGAAGTAGTGTCGTGCGGCGACGCAACTAATAGTATGGCACTAATTCAAGCGCTGGCAGCACCTAACACAGCTTCAGAACGTCCAACAGCAACAAACGATGGTGCGTTTCCAACGTTTGTAGTGGTTTACATGCTTTGCTAATATTTTGCATTTTGGAAAATGGATAGGTCAAGTGTTACCTTTAAATACTCAAGCTCTGCTGTATCCCTTGTAATTGGGCATTTTGGAAAGCTATCGCGTACTTCAGCAAAGTTGCTTGAAAACTTGGGGTGATAAATTACAGCAATTTCCCGTAATTTATAGCTCATCGGTAATTAATCCGTAAAATACAATTCCAGCCAATCACGACGCGAGCTCTGTTCATCAGCGCCGCAGCCAACCAACCCCCAGAGCTCCATTAGCGCGTGCCATTCGACGTCTGCTATTCGCCATGTCCAAGTCCGAGACCTCCGCGGCCAAGAAGCGCAAGGCCAGCGACGCCCAATCAGATGCCGCTGTCTCTGAGATCGAGCTCAACACGACGCTGCAGGTGCACCGATGCCGCTTCGTGGACTGGATGCCGACCGCCATCCACGCGCTGAGCTTTAACGCGACGGGTGACCGCCTGGCCGTCGCACGCGGCAACGGAGACGTGGAAGTCTGGCAGGTGGACCGCAAGTGGCACCTCAAGTTCGTCATCTCCGGCTCCAGCAAGAGCCAAGTGTCAGCGCTGTGCTGGGCCGGAGAGAGCAACCGCCTCTTCGCTTCGTCGCTAGACGGCACGCTCTGGGAGATGGACTTCCAGTTGCTGTGCAAGAAGAACGTCACGGATTCCAATGGAGGACCCATCTGGAGCATGGTCATGGACGCCCACAGCCAGCAGCTCGCCGTGGGTTGCGAGGACGGCCGCATTCGCCTCTTCAGCTTTGAGGACAACCAGCTCTTCTTCCGCAAGGCCTTCCTTACCACCGGTGGACGTGTGGTGTCACTGGCCTGGCACTCTAAGGCGCAGAAGATTTTCTCCGGCAGCGAGGAAGGTATTATCCACTGCTGGAGCGCCGTCTCCGGACGCAACGAGTCCAGGATCACGCTCGAAAGTCTGGCCAAGCAGAAGTCTGTGGTCTGGTCGCTGGCTGTGCTGGACGACCTCACGCTCGTGAGTGGAGACTCGCAGGGTCACTTGAGCTTCTGGAACGCGCCCACCGGCACGTTGCTGCAGAAGTTCACGCACTTGACGGCGGATATCTTGACCATCTGCATTAGCCAGGACAATAACAAGCTATTTGCTTCGGGTGTGGACAATCAGGTGGCAGAGTACTGCCGTCGCGTTGCAGAGAGTGGAAACAGTACCTGGGCGTACTCGTACAGCCACCGTGGACACACGCACGATGTGCGCGCGCTGGCGCTGTCGTCGAAGGCCAAGTCGACCCTCGTGTCAGGTGGCATCGACACCCAGCTCGTGACGTACCACGGATCTAGCTTCAGCTCTTGCCGTCCGTACAAGCAAGCGTCGATGCCGTACCCTCAGACCATTGCATTGGCGAACGAAAAACGGGTCGTTTTGGTTCAGAAATCTACGTCTCTCGATCTGTGGCGTCTTGGCACAAAGTCGTCTGCTACCGGTGCGATGACTCAGAAGTACAAGCTGTTGCTTCAGCTTAACGTGGGTGATGCCTTGAACTTGTCATGCTCAGCTTTGGCTCCCAGTGCCAAGTTTGTGGCGTGCTCAAATTCGAAGGAGCTCAAGCTTTTTGAGTTGGACGTGGAACAGGATTTTCAGCCGAAGAAAATCACTAGTCTGCCGCGTAGTGTAACTGGCCCCGCACGCGTCTTAGGCCTTCTCGCCTGACTCGACGCGTCTAGTAATTGCTTCGTTATCGCACCAGATCCGTGTGCTTGACGTGACCAAGATGGAGGTCCTGAAAACGTTCAAGGTGGCTACACCAGCCCAGGCTGAGGAGGACAGTGCAAGTGGCAAGTCCCCTCTTGTGTCGCTGACGATATCTTCGGATGGACAATGGCTCGCTACAGGTGATGCGTCGAACAACATTGCCATTTACAACCTCGACTCGATGCAGTTTTACTGCCACCTGCCTCGTCCCAGCGAAATGCACACCAATATGGGCTTTAACCCGTCCGGCAAGACGCTTGTGGTGACGCTCGTTTCAAACAGCTTCGTGTGTTACGATGTGGAGACCAAGGGACTTTCGGACTGGTACCGAAAGAATCACGAGCACTTCCCCAAGGAGCTCGTAGAAGGCCGTCCTGTCAAGGGCATGACGTTTGACCCGGCCAATCCGGACTTCCTGTACCTCTACTCCCAGGTGAGCCTGTACCAGATTAACATGGAGAAGCAACTGGATGTTACTGCAAAGACCCCGCCCAAGAAGACTCGTCGTCGTGCCATGAGCGTTGGCACCGAGTCGGATGGCAAGAACAATGCCGCGGAAGGTGAATTGGTGGAGCTGGAGGACGGTCTCTGCCGCGTGGTGAACCGCTACCGCCCGATTTCGTTCGTGGATTTTGTCCAGGAGAACGAGATGATCATCGTTGAGACCCCGTGGCTGAAGGTGTTGAGCCGCTTGCCGGGTGCGCTCCACCGTCATAAGTATGGCAAGTAAATAGAGATCCGTATGATTATGCTCAAGACTCGGTGCTGTGCGTGCTGCTTTCACGGGTATGCTTTGTATTCCAATGCATCTAGCTCGAATCTTCTGACCTACCGATGACTTTTAACCTGTGACCCGACAGATCTTGCCACTGCTTGTCCCCGCATTCATACTGACAGCAGTGCATCCGTCGCTTTCGGTCAAAGCCTACAACGGTGCAGTTGTACCAGCAATCGTATCTGCACATACACGCCAAGCCATCAGAAGACTGTACCAAGTTAACACTACAACCATGAACACGCACCGAAATTTGTACACACTCAGCTCCAGCCCAATGTCGCGTACCGAATTCACAATGGTATTCGATGGACGATTGTCTTCTCCACTACTTGAAGTACTTGCATCGGTTGTCGGTAAGGACCCCTGTTTGCCTTTTGGTGATGCTGCTCGCTTCTCTTTGTGAGGCACAGCATTGTTGTATGGAGATGCCGCGCGAAATTTCTTCAATGCCTTTAAACCTTTGTGTCCTTGGCGTAGAATGGGGATAGGCATCTGCGATGTTGCTGAAGACGAGTGGCTGTCTGCTTGATTGTTTGGACATCAGTGGTTGACCGAGAAGAAGTTTGTTGAGATGAGTCTCGATGTCCGTTATTGCTGGACAAGAAGGCTTCCTTGGGTCGATTCTCGGACAAATTGTTTGACGTAGTGCTCGATGTGTCGATCACCCTCGTTTGGGGCGGAGTTGAAGGCTTCTGTGCTGCTTTCGTCATGTACGGACTTGCTTTTCCATGGGCTGAGGTTGAGACGCGACGAAGTCGTGGATCTGACGCTGCCGAGCGCGGAGTAACCTTTCTATTAGACCCACTCGCTTGGATCGAGGTAGCTTTGCCAGTCTGGGTGTTGGGGCGTTGTTGAACAACCTTATTCTGTGGTAAGCCTCTATCAGGTGGGGACTCAAGTTTTACTGCGGTGCTTCGTTGTTGCTTCACCATGTTCATTTCGAGCTCGATGCATCGATCTAACTCAGCGTCGCTGTGGTCATCGATGTCGTTCCCACAGATTGGGCAGGGGTCTACATCCGTTCTGTCTGTTTGTCCGTCGTTTTTGCCGTCGCTTGAATCACGATCTTGGTTGTCACCAGCAGCAGATAAGACGCTCAAGCTGCCGCTCTAGCTCACGCCGTTCGGTTTGAAATTTTGCAGAATAACTTCTTGTGCCTTAGCTGCTCGTTCGATCCGTTGGTCTTCAGCGAGATCATCAGTAAAAGCCGTGAATACCTCTGGCTTCGTCTTCGCCTCTGGCCTCACAGCTTTCAAGTCAATCCGCAACTGGTTCAGTTGGAGTGATGACGAAGTTATGTGGGATCTATCGTTGTTATCATGAGGTTTGCTCCGTCGAGCTGGCGGACTTGGATGTGGCAATGGAGCTTCTACAGTAGTTTGCGTTGATCCATGGGGTGCTGGTTTACCTTCTTTGCGTAGACTCGCAACAGTGTGACGAAGTTTTTGGTTTTCGATGACAAGAGCTGCCTTCTCCTTTGTCAATTGTGCTAGTTGGTCTTCAAGCGCAGATATTTGCTGGTGCGAGCCGCTTTGCTTCAGCAACAATTTAAGTCGTGAGATTTCGCGTTGGGCTTGGGCAAGTAAAATGGCATCGTCCACTAACTCGTTAACTTTCACTCGAACTGTCACGCACTTGGCACGATCAGCAAATTGAAGAGTGGAGATTGTCTCGTCGACAGCAGACTCGGATGGAGAGACTGTTGCAATTACGACGGTGCGTGTGTTGCCTCCGAGACTATCTTGAAGCAAACGGGTCAATTTTGAGTCGCGATAGGGAACGTGAGTTCGCCTAGGGTTGACAAGTGCTGAGATGACATTGCCGAGAGCCGATAGGCTCTGGTTGATTCTCGTCAATTCCTTGCTGCGGTCACTTCCCATGACGACGTCGGTGTCCCATTTTTCCGACCCAGCCAAATCAACGAGGTTAAGTTTTGCGCGGCGAATAATGGTCGTCGCGCTTTCCAATCCTCGCGACTCAACTTCAATTGAGAGCTGTAAAAGAGCGTGACTGCGACTACTTTTCTCGTTGTATGCAGTTGCACGGATCGTACGATTCCGGTTCCCTGTTTTCAGCAGCTGCAGCGTTTCCTGGAGGTTTGTGACCCGGAATTCGGACAACCCACTCACGTAGATCTGCTTTCCATTACCCTTAATCATCTCTCGAACAGCGAGGGGGTCTTTCATGCGCTGTTTATTGTCTTGAAGCAGATCGTAGACATCGTTGTTGTAGATCTGCATGTACGAGCAGTGGACTACGCCCGCAGAGCCATGCCGACTAATTGATCGAAGCTCTTCAAACAAGCTTTCAATTGCGCGTGGAATTACTCCCCAGTGAGGCGAACAATCTGGTGCCTCCGGTGATATGTTTGCAGTCTCAAGGTGGCGTTCTAAATCGTTCCCCCTGCATTTTGCACACGCGAGTCGAGTGAAGTAAGAACGATGTCTAGAATGTATCAATGCAATTGAATCGCAGTACTCACAGCATCGTATGCGTTTTACCCGTTCCTGTCTGACCGTAGGCAAATATCGTGCAGTTAAATCCTTGGGCGACTTGTTGAACACCGTCGCGTAGGTAGTTGAAAACATCCGCTTGGTCTGCCTTTGCATTAAACACGCGGTCGTACGCATACCGGAGCTCGCGATCGCCCTCATGGTCCGATTTCTTTTTACACACGAAAACTTGTCCACCTTCTTCATCCACAGTTAAAGTCTGATTGCAAACAAGGGCAGTCTTCAGTCAAACAACGATATCTCATCCAACGTGGCACAGAATTTGTTCAACGTACACAGTGATCTGAATTTTGTTGGAGCTCACGATCGTTCGGAGGTCGAACTCGTAACACGACTCGGACCCGTTCGGCAGCTTCGATCGATTCGCCCATTCTTGCCTCAGGTGGCTTGGACGACCTGCTCACTTTTCACCTCAGGTAGCATGCCTGAAAATACACATCTCAGCCATTTACCACATGTTGCCTATCTATAGGAGGTTGAACATTGGCAATACTCGGGTCACGCGATTTCAAAGTGAGCACTTTTGAAACAGGGTTATCAACACTTGGACAACATGGAACAGGTGCAGCATTTGCACGAATATCTTCTGCGTCCAGCGAGCGCAAGTTCGCAACCACCGACAAACGTTAAATGCAATGAAGACGTGCTGGAAACTCGTACCTCGTGCCAACCCGAAAGTCATGTCGCGAGAAGAGTATGAGAACCTGTACTCCACGTTGCTGTACGAAATGACCATCTGCTGGGACGAAGAGACGAACGACGTCGTCTTGGCCAAGATGTGGCATCGCGACGCGTCTGCGTTTCCAAATCTCGACTTCAATCGTTTCTGCTGCTCCATTTTCTACTTTGCAGAAATGGTGAGTTACTGGTTGTTGTACGGAATGCACAGCTCTCACATCGTTATGATTGTATTTCGACTTGCAGTGGGTGCAGGAGATCACACAAGATTCCTACGAGCGAATATTCGGCGTCATTCACACGATTCTTGCAGGCCAGGAGCTCTCACCGTTGCAGCCATCAGCCGATTCGTCTGGCACTACCATGAAGTTGACCCTCGAGAGCTTCGACGACGCTTTTGATCGAGAAAAAGAGATGGAGAGCATGAACCTCAACATCGGCAAATCGATCAGCTTCGATGCCAAAAAATACTTTCAGCACTTCGGGTCGCCCACGCGAACATCCTCACTTCGGAGTGACTTTGGCGAAGCATATTGTCGTCGATATTGCCAGTGCGAAGACGCAGTGAAAACTGCGAGGTCAGGTTGCTCGAACCCCAAACTTCTCCGTCCTACACCCTCTCGACAGTCGCGCCTCAGCGTCCACAGCAGCCAAGAGAGCGTTGCAACTTCCCCACCCACTTCACCTCCACGGACAGCAAACACGCTGTTGTTAGCTGGTACCATCGCTCTCAAGCCGTCAACAGGGTTGTAACCAGCGTAGTCCGAGTGTACGGTTATGGACAGAATAGATGCACCAAGTGTCCATCTTTGTTTGCGCAATTGGCGAAAGTGTCCTTCTTCCCAAACAGAACTTACTGGTGGTCAGGCGTTTGCGCAAACACCCGTCAAGGCACTTCAACTAGACGAATGCGTCCTTCAGGAAGTCGCCACCAATTCCTTCGAGTCTCCACAACGCCATTGTCCAATTCGCCTCCAGCTACGCATCTGGTCCATTGGCATTGCCCATGGTGGTGCGAACATCCGTACGTGGCTGGTCCGCCAACACCAAAGGCTCAAGTATCTCAAGATGGACCCTTTCGAGACAAAGAACACCCGATCCGACGCGCCTCGCTGCTCTCCATGCTGAGCATGAGTTGGCTCCAGCCTCTCATCTCTCGCGGTGCCAAGCGACCGCTTGAGCGTGAAGATGTGTGGGCCATGTGCCCTGAAGACACGTGCGAAGTGCTGAGGAACAAGTTCGAGGAAGAGCTTCGTGCAGTCAACAACGCCGTGAAAGCACCACCGATGGGGATCCCGCGAGTTGCTGTGGCGCTCGTAAAGACTTTCTACCGTCCGATCGCTCTCGTTTTCGCGTGTGACTTGCTCTTCATTGCTGGATCGGCGCTCATGTCGCTCCTGGTCGAGTCCATCTTGGACTACCTGAACGACCGCGGTAATATCTTAGGCATCCGGAGTGGTTACGTGTTGGTGGTGATGTTATCTTTCGTGGCGTTCGTGGCCATGATGAGCTTCAACTTCGCCTGGTTCATCTCGTCGCGAGTGGGCGTCAATATGCGCTCGTTGCTGCTCGATGCAGTGTACCGCAAGTTGCTGCGGCTCTCGATTGAGTCGCGTCAAAAGTATTCGTCGGGTGAGATCATGACCCTCGTGAGCGTCGACATTGACCGCGTTTTCAACGGGATGATGAACGGCCCGTGGGTCTTCCTTGCTCCAGTTGGTTTTACAGTCACGATTGTGCTTATCGGCGTGCTGTTCGACCCGATTGCTGCTCTTGCCGGGTTAGTGCTGCTCATTGTGGTGCTCGCCACTTCCTTCAGCTTGGCCAAACGAATTGGCAGAGCTCGTCGAGAACTTCTCCCTGTGACGGAAGAGCGGCTTCGAGTGACTTCCGAAGCGCTTCAGGGCATCCGAGTGACCAAGTTTTACGCCTGGAACGAGTCAATTGCGAAGCGTGTGGAGCGAATTCGTCGAGAAGAGGTGAGTCGCTATCGCCGATTCCACTTCTTGCAAATTCTCAACTCGGCACTGCTCTTCCTCACGCCCACCTTCTTGGCTAGAGTGACCGTAGGCGTGTATGTTGTCTATCGAGGAACCTTCTCGGTGGTTCAGGCGTTCACGCTCATTGCTGCTATCAATGTGAGCCGCCAAGGTGTCAACGCGTTCCCGTTGGGTATTGCTGATCTGTCCCAGTCCGCAGTGGCTTGTCACCGTATCGACGCCTTCTTGGACAGCAAAGAGCTCGAGACCAGCGCATTTACCAACATGGACGTGGGTTGCACTTCAAAAAGCGATGTCGGCTCAGAAACACTCGTAAAAGGCAGCATCTTGGTTGAGAATGCCCAATTCTGTTGGCCTTCATCGACAGCCAGCGCTTCTGAGGATCGAAAGGATGATTTTGCTTGTGATGCAACGGAAGTGAAAACTCTGGGTCTTGAGGGCATCAACTTTCAAGTTGACGCTGGGTCGCTTGTTATGATCGTCGGCACTGTCGGATCCGGTAAATCGAGTTTGCTTCAAGCCTTGCTCGGCGAGATGCAAATGACTGCTGGTCGTGCTGAAATTCGCGGAGAAATCTCGTACGTGAGCCAGGAAGCGTGGATCCGAAACGCGACTTTGCGTGACAACATTGTGTTTGAGAGCGAATTGGACGGTGAGCGCTACGAGAAGGTGCTTTCTGCTTCTCAATTGACTTTGGATTTGGCTGCGTTGCCTAGTGGTGATCGCACAGAGATCGGAGAGCGAGGCATCAATTTGAGTGGAGGACAAAAAGCTCGTGTGAGCATCGCTCGAGCGCTTTACCGTTCGTCGTCGGACATCTTAATTCTAGATGATCCTCTGAGTGCAGTGGACCCGCACGTAGCTCACGCCATTTTCGACCACTGCATCCTGAGCCTTGCCAAGCACAAAACTCACGTTCTGGTGGTGAACAGCCACTACGATTTACTCTCTTACGCTGACAAAGTTGTGGTTATGCAAAATGGACGAATTGCTGGAGAAGGTAGCTACGAAAGCGTAGTTTCCCGGTTTCCTGAGTTACTAGCTCACAAATCCAGGGGACCAGTGGAAATTGCTTCCGTTGACGAGAACACACCACGACCAGAAGGAAAGGAACAACTGAAGCAGACTGAAAAAGTTTCCAGTGAAGACGAAGACGTGAATTCAAAGGACCAATTGATGGAGAAAGAAGACCGCGTCAAAGGCCGAGTGACCAGCTACATTTACAAGACGTACCTTGACGAGACGGGTTTCAGTGCATTTGTGGTCGTTCTCATCGTCGTCACGGGATATTCCGTTAGCCAAGGGCTGCTTGTTCTCGTGAATTGGTGGCAAGCATACTGGGCTGACAGCATCCCGCAGCAAGATGGCGATTCCTCGTATTCGGCCACTTGGTTTGGACTTTGGTACTTCGGCTTCATCGCCTTCGGAGCAGTTGCAACTGTCTGCCGCAGTGTTACGGTGATGTTACTGCTGCTTCGTAGCTCCAAAAGCCTTCACGATGAATTGTTTCGGCGTGTACTCGCCGCTCCGGTCAACACGTACTTCGATGTGACGCCTGTAGGGAGAATCCTGAATCGCTTCTCGAATGACTTGGACCAAATGGACTCGTTGCTCCCTCAACGGTGGCAGAATTTCGTGCAGAATGTCTCGTTGAGCGTGGGTGGCTTCATCGTTTGTGCGTTAGCATCGTATTGGATCGGACTTTCCTACATTCCAGTGGTTGTGGCGTTGATCGTGACGGGCGTCTACTTCAAAAACTTCTCGGGAAGTAAAGCGGCTTGAAGGAATTTCACGATCTCCGGTGTATAACCTGCTGGGTGAGACGCTAAACGGAGTCCAAACCATCCGCGCTTTCAAGATGCAGACGACTTTCGAAGAGCTAAATGCTTCTGCGGTCGATGAGAACGCTTCGTTTTACTTCATTTATTGGGCAGCGGGACGTTGGCTAGCGGTGCGTCTCGACACGCTCTCTGTGGTGGTCATTTTTGTGGTATCGCTCTATCTGGTGGCGACAAAAGGTCAACTTGGCACTTTACTTTCCGGAATCTCGCTCGTCTACGCGCTCATGTTAACCTCAATGGTTCAGTCTTCTGTGCGAGACGTGGATCGCACCGACAACGCCATGACCAGCGTCGAACACATCTTACATTTTCGTGAAATTCCACAAGAACAAGACGCTCCCGACACTCGAGCCATTGACATTTCCAAATGGCCGTTGCGAGGTGCCATCACGTTTGACAACTTACAACTGAAGTACCGACCAGGAACTTCCTCTCGTCCTTCGTGGTGTGAATATGAACATCAGTGGAGGTGAAAAGATCGGCATTTGTGGACGTACTGGCGCCGGTAAGAGCTCTTTGACGATCGCGCTCTTCCGGATCTGCGAGTTTGACGGCGCCATTCGTATCGACGGCATCGATATCCGACAAGTAAAACTCGACGACTTGCGCCGCAGTCTGGTGATAATTCCTCAGGACCCTGTACTCTTCAGCGGCCCATTGCGAGATAACCTAGATCCGTTTGGGGAATACTTGGATGCTGAGATTTGGGCCGTCTTGAGGCAGGTTCATCTCGCAGACACTGTGACGTCGTGGGGCACTGGATTGCACTTCGTTCTCTCGGAAAAGGGCGACAACCTCTCCGTCGGACAACGACAATTGCTCTGTATTGGTCGCGCATTGCTCAAGAACAGTAAAATTGTCGTGCTGGATGAGGCCACGGCGAATGTGGACACGGCTACCGACAACCTCATCCAGGAGACCATCCGAGACACGTTCCAGGACCAGACAGTGCTCATAATCGCTCACCGCATCAACACCATCATGCATTGCAACAAAATCGCAGTCATGGAGGCAGGTCGAGTGGCGGAGTTCGACTCGCCTTCCGAGTTGCTGTGTCGGTCAGATTCCTTGTTTGCAGCGCTTGCAAAGCGATCCGGACACCCCGTTCAGGCAGAGTAAGACGAAATTCTTGGACGATAAATGCAACCTTGCAGATTCAAACGCTGAGTAGATGTGGATAAACTCTACGAATACGGATATCGAGTGTTAGATATCACCAACACCGAGTCACATTGTTTCACTACTCTACCACATCAGCTACTTGTGCGACGAAGCTTAGTAGAAGTAACGTGAAAATCTTTGAAATAGCTTCCACCCTGTGCACCAGTGCAACCGACCAACCATCTCCGTATCGCCTTCTCTTGGAAGTATCCTGCACTGAAGTCACTTGTTGTTTGACCAACCAATTGCGCTGTAGCCGGTCAACAACCATAAAACTATTGGCGAAAGACAAAAGCACTTTCAAATTTCAAAGAAGCAGCTTCAACTTGGCACTTTTAGCTGCTCTTTGGCCTACCAACCTTATCGTCACAGGGGTCCATCTCGCACATTGAGATACGCCGCGATATCTTTGTACATCCAATGACCACGATGCTCCATCTCATGCTTTTTAGTCAGCGCCTTCCTCAGGACGAGCTCAGACAAGCAGGAAGTGAGACTTCACTAAAATAACTCGATGGTAGCTGCTTGCATGGGATGCCAGCGCATCAAGAGCGTACGCAGCCCCATATTTATAGGGCCCAAGGGGTTTCTTTGCATGGGTTTCCAGGGGCTAATTTCTGCTTGCAACTCGCACAGGTCCTGACCCGTAACCCCCAGCCCAACTCGGGACGAGTGCGCATTTCCGAAAAGGTGCCGGCAGGAACGAAAGCGCTTTGGTCGCTTCACGAATACGAAGACCCGACAGTCGACAGTACCAACCGAGAGGGTGACAAGGCACCAAACCACCAAAAACTCAAGGGGGTATCGTCGAGATCGGGCCGCACCCTTCCTGGTTAACAGGTCTTCGGGTGGGGAGCCATGATTCACTCCGAGCAGTCCAAGGGGGGCCCATTCAAGCTCACAACAGGAGACCTCATCGCTCTCATTGAGACGCAGCACGAGCACCAAGCGGACCAATTAGCCAAGTTAGGAGGCATCAATGGCGTCGCAGCGTCACTGGGCGTCGACATTGCCCAAGGTCTCAACAGCAACGACTCGGCCGACTTGAAGCGGCGTGAAGACGCCTTCGGGTCCAATTACATCGCCCCACCGAGCCCCAAGACGCTACTGGAGCTCATGTGGGAAGCGTTCCAGGACATGACGATCATCGTGCTCACGATCTCCGGTATCCTATCGGTTATCCTTGCCATCACTGTAGGTGACCACCCCGATACGGGTTGGATTGAAGGTGCTTGTATTATTTTCGCAGTGCTGGTGGTGACCATGGTGACGGCCGTCAACGACTACCAGAAGGAAGCCCAGTTCCGAGCTTTGAATGCAGTGAAGGAAGACGAGAAGATCAAAGTTATTCGCAGTGGTGTACCAGCCGAGGTGAGCAAGTTCGGCCTCTCCGTTGGGGACATTGTTCGAGTAGATCTCGGTGATATCATACCGGCCGATGGCATCGTCTTCGACCAGAAGGAACTCAAGCTCGACGAGTCTGCCATGACGGGCGAGTCGGACTTGATGGTGAAAAACACGGACAACCCGTTCCTACTTTCAGGAACGAAGGTCATGGAGGGTCTAGGCAAGATGCTCGTGGTGTGTGTGGGTGAGAGTTCCCAGGCAGGAATCATCAAGAAGCTTATCCTAGGGAAGGACAAGAAGAAAGAGGCGGCCGAGAAGAAAGCAGCTCCATCTCCAGCCACGACTACACCGCTTCCAGATGCCCCTGCTGGTGCAAATGGCACTATCGAGCAAAAGGAAGAGTACGGTGACCACGAACAATCGCCCCTAGAGGCAAAACTGAACCGGCTCACCATTCTCATCGGCAAGCTTGGCACTACCGTCGCTCTGCTGGTGTTCATCATTATGTCTATCCGGTTCTCGGTTCACAACTTTACTGGAGACGACGCCAAAGAATGGAAAGCCAAGTACGTCAGCGACTACCTGCAGTTCTTCATTGTGGCTATCACCGTGCTTGTGGTGGCCATTCCAGAAGGTTTACCACTTGCAGTGACGATTTCTCTTGCGTTCTCGGTGAAAAAGATGCTGACAGACAACAATCTCGTGCGTCACCTGGACGCTTGTGAGACCATGGGCAGTGCTACTACTATTTGCTCCGACAAGACGGGTACTTTGACGACCAACCGCATGACGGTCATGCAAATCTGGATCGGAGGACAAGAGTTCACCTCCGCCTCACAAGCTACCGATGAAATGTCCGAGTCAACGCGTGACGTCTTCTGTAACGGTGTGTGCATCAACTCGACAGCGGAAATTCTTCCGTCCAAGGTACCCGGTGGTCAACCAGAGCACACTGGTAACAAGACCGAGTGTGCGTTGCTGCAGTTCGTACGTGACTGTGGAGTGGACTACCCTGGTGTTCGTGCAAACACTGAAGTTGGTCACATGCTTACTTTCAGCAGCAAGAAGAAGCGAATGTCTGTGGTAGTCAAGCGATCAGCAAGTACTTGCCGGATTTACACCAAGGGAGCCACGGAGGTGGTGCTGGGACTCTGCAGCAAGATGAAGCGCCTTGACGGTTCTGTGGCCTCGCTGGACGCCAACCAGAAAGAAATTATCGGTACTTCGATCATTGAGAAGTACGCATCTCAAGGCTTTCGTACGCTTTGTCTCTCATACCGGGACGTCGAGACTTCCGCGGACGAGATCAGTCAATGGTCCGACGATGATGTTGAAACGGATCTGACTTGCATTGCCATTGTAGGCATCGAAGACCCCGTACGAAAAGAGGTTCCAGACTCGATCAAGCTTTGCCACCGCGCTGGTATTATCGTGCGAATGGTTACCGGAGACAACATCACCACTGCACGCTCCATTGCAGGCAAGTGCGGCATCATTTCTCCAGGCGATGGCTCGTTGGTGATTGAAGGCCAGGAGTTCCGTAAACGTGTACTGGACGGCAACGGGAACATCATCCAGTCCGAGTTCGACAAGATTTGGCCATTGCTGCGTGTCATGGCTCGGTCGTCTCCCAAGGATAAGTACACGCTGGTCACGGGTCTCATCCAGTCCAACCTCATGCCGTATGGGCCACAGGTTGTCGCTGTCACCGGTGATGGTACCAACGACGCGCCTGCACTCAAGAAAGCAAACGTGGGGTTTGCCATGGGTATCAGCGGAACTGCTGTGGCAAAAGACGCCTCGGACATTATCCTGATGGACGACAACTTCACTTCCATCGTGAGCGCGATCAAGTGGGGCCGCAATGTCTACGACTCGATCGCCAAGTTCCTCATGTTTCAGCTCACAGTGAACGTCGTGGCCATCAGTCTTGCCTTCTTGGGCGCTGTGATTCTAGAGCAGTCTCCACTGACAGCCGTGCAACTCCTTTGGGTGAACCTCATCATGGATTCCTTCGCTTCGTTAGCACTAGCCACGGAGCCCCCGACTCCCGCGCTGCTCGAACGTCGGCCGTACCCGAAAACGAAGCCGCTGCTGTCCAAGATCATGATCAAGCACATCCTGGGGCAGTCCATTTACCAGCTCGTGATCCTGCTCGTGCTCACGTTTGTTGGTGAGAAGATTTTAAATGTAGAGTCTGGCCGCTTTAACGACCTACCTGAAGATATTCGGCATGAGCCGACGCAGCACATGACGGTCATTTTCAACACGTTTGTGTGGATGCAGCTCTTCAACGAGCTCAACTGCCGCAAGATCCACGACGAGCCCAACATTTTCGAGGGCTTGATCAATAACCGCGTGTATATCTACGTGACTTTCCTCCAGATCGTGATGCAGTTGATCATTGTGCAGACTACGGGGTCGTTCTTCAACTGCGAACCCCTCACGGCCGGTCAGTGGGGGATCTCCATCGGTCTCGGAGCTTGCTCGATACCGCTACGAATGGTGTTGCAGTTCTTGTCGGCCAAGTGGTTGCCAGCTTTCTGCCAAGACGCAGACGCCGTGGATGTACAGAGCTTCCCGCCGACCGCCAAGGCCATCCGCAAAGGCAGTTCCCAGAAGGCGGCTATGGGGCAGTAGAACAGTGAGGTACTTAGTATTGCTAAGAGTGCGAGAATCCGAGGTCAACTTTATATTTCTTTCGTCCCTACCATTGAATTGAATCGACACTGCCTGCCTCCCTCCAACGGACGAATTATGTGGTGGACTTCCTTCTCTTCGTCGGCTCTCCACAGCCACGTTTAATTCTTGGCGCCTTTTTAGGTTCTTCCCCTTCTCGGCCGTCTCGCTCGCTCCTGGAGCGGGCGTCGCGCGCGCGGTGGAAGGCGCGCTTATACTGTTCGTGGCCCTCATTGACATCTTCCACAAACTTCTCAAGGCGAACGTTTAGGTTGCGTAGGTGCGCCAGCTCTTCTTGGAATTGCTGTTCTTGTCGAATTTTCAAAAGTTCGAAAATCCCGACATTTTCGCGCCATTTTCCTTCTCGAAACTGTAAAAAAAGCAGTAGCATCGACTTCTACGTGATGTTTCCTATTCGAATATTAGCACTAAGCTACTCACTGCCTCCTCTGCTTGTCTTGCTCAGTAGGATCCTCCAGTAACGAAGTCTTAATCGTGACCACCAATCTCTGGTTTCCTGGTGTGTCGTCCTGCCATCGCCCATGAAAACACCAAAGCAGATCTCTCTATCGACGTTGCGCAAATGCAGCACCCCCATGATCGCACACGGAGACAATCTCCAATAAAGCACCAACGTGCCTGTGCGACTTCAGCGCAGAGCTGGACGCTTGAGAGAGGAATCCTGCAAGCGAGTGAGTGACGCAGCAACTTTTCGGTGCTTTCGAGGCGGTCGAACGCCGCGAACGGATTGTAGCACTGGGCTTGTTGCTGAGGTTGTGGCGCAGCGCCTGAGCGACAAACCGCTGGACACCCTTTTTGTTTCGTGCACTTGCAGCAGTGTGTGCCGTAAGCGCAAGCAGTGGGAAATACCCCCACACTTCGGAGTTCGAAGAGTCCAACCAATTTGTTTACACGTCCGCGCTTTGCGGTCGTAAAGCAGCAATCCAACAGGACACAACACGACATTCATCACAAGCGAGCAGGAGCGTAGATTCAGCGGACCCCAATTACAACGAGTGGAAAAGACTCGTATTGCTGTGTAAAGCTTGCTGCGCTCTGAGTAACTATAAACAGTGCTGGATTCTCTCTCGGATCCCGTTGGCGACGCTCATTGACGACCGCGTGCTCCATTCCTCGCGAGAGGCTCTGCGCACGCGAAATCGACGCCCCCACTGAATTGCCACGAGAGGGATCAAAGCTCGAATTGCATGCGCATCGAGGCGCAACCACTGCTGCAACTCTGCCCCTGCTTTTTCAGTTTTGCGGGCGCAACACCGACCTCTGCATCTCAGCAACTGGGTCATGTCAACAGCCGTGGCTCCATTTGAATGAGTTTGGACTTCTGCTTTCGGTCACCACTGGCACGGAATATGTCTGCCTGCCCGCATAAAAGACTCACCACGACTAAGGATTCTGTACACAGGTCTTCGTGCTCAGCATTGAGGTCGTGTGGAGAAAAAAGCTCTGTTGTGACCTGCCCAGAGTCTCTAGAGTACTACTACAACAGCAACGATCGGGATAATACCTGCAACCTGCCCTTTTGTGGTGATCATTTTGTCAACTCCATTCTGCAATCGTGAGCGCTTTGATTGCACCTCCTAACTTGAGTAGTAACACCGTCTTGAACGTATGGAGCAACTCGAGATAACTCGTTGGCGTCACGTAGTTGTACCTTCGTAGCTTCTCGAAAAACTGACTGGCTCACGCTCGCCGCTCTGAATTGTTTGAAAGCTGCTCACAACCGCTTTCGATTTTGCAGCATTCTCAGCTTTCGTTTCTGGAGATCAAGTTGCCAAGGAAACTTATGCACAGCACAAGGCGCAGGTTCTGTAAGTAAAATGTCCTGCGCGAATTGAGTTTGGTCGGCGGGATCTTCTTGATGCAGCACGGACGGCAGCGCTGGCTGATTTGATCCAAGTCGTCGGCTGTATACAAATTCGGTACGTCTCCCGAACTGAGTAATCTCTTCCAGCAGGAGCAGAATTTCACAAAAGAAACCGAAAAGAAAAAGACCAGAGATATCTCATCGATTCCTGCCTTCATACGGCACGTATAGAGATCATCTCGCCATCGGACACACGGTAGCTTCTGTAGACTTCAATTTGAGTGCGCGTGTACTCGGCAATGTAAGCTGCCAGTCGAGTAGGGGATTGACGCCCAGTACCACAAATACTAAGTAACGAAGCATTACCTTGTGGCTGTCGAATTACACGCGCAATTCGTGAAACATGTTCAATGGCGTTCATGAAAAGCACCAGCTTGCTGCCGGCCCGAAGACACCTTTCCTGCGCTTTTCCATCTTGGCATCCATGAACGTCAAATTCATCAAGAAGGTCGAGCGTACGGAATCGCTAGTAGGAACCACCAACTATGAAAACGAAGCGGATGGATCGACCGTGAACATGGGAGTTGTCTACATCCAAAAGTTCTTGGTAAGGTCGAACGAGTAGTCGTAAACTTGTTCTGATGCTGGAAATGGTTTCTTGACATTGTTGCCGTTCATTTCTTCACGCAGATACGCATTAAAGTGATCACGTCTCGCGTCATGACACTCTCGATGCCAATATCACGAACAACTTTCTCTAACCAGCTGAGAATTAGAGGATCTAAACTGAACGAGCTGGGCTCCATGTACGTCATACCAGTCCGACTCAACGTCACTGGAGGCGCCACCGGCAGACCCTCCATCTGAACATTAGGGTCATTTCGTTGGACGTTTGGGTAATTTCTCCACTCGCTAGACGCAACTTCTTGTTATGCCATCAAAGATGACCCTTTTTGGGGTCGGACATGGCATCACTTGCAGCTTTACGAAACAAAGTCAACGACACTCCGTCCTGAGATTCATGCGTATTAGCATCGAGGTCGCGGTAAAGCTGGCCCATGGCGATTGCTTTTTCAGCTGAATCTGATCACTCTTTCGTGTGCGAGGCCGATCTCGACAAACTGCTTCAGCTCCGCCGCTAGAACTCGATCACACGAATGAGAGCACCTGCTGTCTCCTTTTTCCTGATAACAAGTCGCTGATGATTTCTCCAACCAACGGTATATAGTGTGCCAAGAACGTTGCGAAGTCCACGTCTGGTAGAGCTCGAAGCAGCAGCACTTGTTCATCCATAGCTGGGTCCTGATCTTGTAGTTACCTGCTGAAGTAATGATCGTCTTGACACTTGAGCCATAGTTGTAATGAGATTAAGACGACAGCATCTCCGAGCACAATTTGAACGTCGTCACCATCATCGAACCACACAGTGTGTGGCTTTCTCGTAACCGTACGCGAAGAACATGATCTGGCCAATCGTCGTGTAGTCGGGCACCAGTATAGCAACAGGTCGGAATAGAGCGTAGCCTAATGAGCACCCCAAACGGAGGTTTCACTGCGATATCAGATCCTTCAGACACAATTTGCTTGTTTACAGCTCGAATTGCGCGTTGTAGCGTAGTAAATTGCTGAATGATCACGGACAGCACCTCGACACTTATCCGATTGAGCTCATCGAAGCAGGCCGCAGACACGCACGCACCGTGGTGGAGGTCGGAGGCCGTCAAAGCCTGCGTGTGCACGGGTATCACGACGACCGCTGCTCTCAAGCATGCTAGAAAATCAACGGCAAAATCCAAGCCTGGCCGGTACACACGCGATCTCCCTGCTTCAAACGGAGTGTAGCCGGTCATGATCAACCAAAAAGTGTTAAAAACGGCAGCGTTAGGTCCCATTTCAACCAAAGCAGCATCTCTATTAGCACGAACCTGTACTATTCTGTTGCGACGGGAAGCTCCACGCGGTTCTGTACGCGTTTGTTGAGCTCCTGGAGTGACCAACATGCAAAATACCGTTAGAATAGGCTTGTAGGGGTCGCTACACCGCTGTAGGAGGATCCAAAGCACAGGAGAAGCAGCTTACAGTGCAGGGAAGCGAGGCCATCACAACCCCATCATCGTTTCTGAACGACAGCATCATGTACAGCAGCAAAACGGGAGAAACAAGTAAAGGATCAGTCCCAGATCTACTAAAAACGCGATTGCTTGGGCTCTGAGTGGGCGTTCGGCCTCCAAATTGCGCACACATGGAGGCGCGCGTCCTTGGCTACTTGATAATCCACAATATGGAGAGCACGGACCTTCGTGGGCGTCTTGGCGGCTCATCCTGCCATCGCGCTCAAGCAGCTCGCCATGTTGCAGACAGTTGTCAAATGGGCCAATAGGAAGAAGAAGCTCGTATCGGTTTTGGTCACTTTTGTATCGTGTTTGAAAGATTTATGTTTTGAACACACACTGGTTCCGTTTTCTTGGTACCAGTCTGGTCTCTGGTACTACCAGTGTCAGTGAGACGGCAACTGCAGACAACAAGAGCGTGCCAACAAGTGAAGAGGACTCCGATGGGACGTTTCCCGCATCCAGAGGTTGCCATAGGACGGCGCTGCGTCTCAGAGTGAAGGCTGGGCAAGTGGCCAATCGCGTCGTGTCCGTGGAGAGTCTCTCTCGAGCCAAGACGCTGGCGATGGTGGATGGCGAGACTGTTGGAGTCGGCGCGCGGCTTCTCGACGTTCACGAGGAAGGTGAAAGGCTTGTGCAGGTAGTTCGGCGGCACTGATACCACGTGGATCGTGCTCGTTTCCTGGAAAGCTTGAGCGTGTTCAACGTGCCGGTGCAGTAGCTGCCATCGTATGCAACAACGAAGAAGAAGATCTCGATGCAGCATTTGTGACGAGCGTGGACAAGATTGACGCGGCGAATGCAACGCTGCCTGCTGTCGTGGTTTCGCACAGTAGCTTCCTGTGGCTCTGAATTGTGGGTCTCGCCTCCTTTCGTCGGGCATAAACAGCCGGAGACGAGAATGGCGTTGACATTTTGCTACAGCTTGGTGCTGTTCCGCACACACATGGTTTGGCGTTGCAGACGCCTCTGCATATTGCACGTGTAATTGACACATCGAGTGTGCCCGACATCTTCTGCGCAAGGAAGGAACGCCACCGCAAGTACCGACGGTGCTGTACAATGTCGATGAAGAGTGCGGTGGACTAGCAACCCGGAAGAAGATTGGAGGTGGGACAGCAATGCATGAAGCTTTTCGAGCTGGTTGTTCGGAGAGTGTGGAGTTGATTTTAGCTGCGAATGCTCGGATTCACTGTCTTACGACCAGCCCAAGAAACATGTCTTTTTGGCGTCAGCGCACAAGATTGGGTGGGAGGGCAGTACTCCGATGAATGCAGCATGTCAATATACTCACGCGGAATGCGCTCTGTATCCTACCTACCGCAGCAAACGCAGAGATCAATTTCAGAGAAACGTGGACAATTACCACTATTTCTTGCCTCTAATGCAGCGAACGAGCCAGCAAAGGAAACGGACGCGATGCAGATCATCGAAAAGCTCCTTGCCCGTGACGAGGATACAAAAGCACTTGAGTGTGATGTGAGCTCAGAAATCAGCGTAGGTGACAGTTGTTTGGTGTTGGCCCGAGTGGATTCAGTAGAGCTTCGACGTGAAATTGAGGTGCTTTATCTGTGACGAGAAGCTCGTCGAGCTGAGCAGGAAAGCAAAACGCTCAGGAAAGACAACAAGGCAGTAATTAAACGGGTCCAAGGCTTGGAAAATGAAGTCAGTTCGCTTCACAATCTGATCAACCAGCATGACAACTATGGAAACCAGCTACAACAACCTCAGTAGCAAATGAAGGTGATTCTGCAGCTCCACATTAGCTGCACTGTGAGCTCCTCACAAATGTCTACCAAAGAGTCCGTTGCCACGCCGTTGCTTGCTGCAAGTCTAGGAGACAGCGCAGCAAAGAGTGAAGAAGAGTTGGTACTGGAGGCTGCACTCGCCCGAGATTTGGGCAAGAGGTGCTTACGACAAAGTCAATGATTGCTCGCTGCGAAATATTTCCGACGGTTATTAAAGCTGATGCTGCTCCTGGCATTTGCCGTGTTGAACACCGCTTGATCGAAACAACAGGACGAAAAGACAAATGGACCTTTAGCTGAGACCTTCTCCACGTGACAGAATCGAAGCGCCTTGGGATCTCACCAACGCTCGACAACACCAACATGTGCTCAAAGAATTCAGATCAAGAGTTTGTGTGAAATGGTTCAGGGTGCGAGTGCAGCGTCACAAGGTCGCACGATGCTGGAGAGTGCGCTGATTAAAAATTGAGGCGATTTTCATGACACAGACTTTGAAGTGGTTCGTCGTTGGATAGAATGGATCGTTGCGTTGCCGTGGGGAGGTCCCAGCTCCGGGCTCCAGAGTGAAAACCTGTACGCGGTCAAGCGAAATGTACTCAAAGAACTTGATGCGGTTGAAGTCAGCTAATTTGAACCTCATAGGCACCAACGATGTACAGTGCAGTTTTACACTCGAGCAGTAGCAGCGGTTTGAATTCAGGCGGTTCCACGTGGAAAAGTTCGTTCTACCACAAGACAAAACACGAACTTCT
Organism: Phytophthora sansomeana; assembly: GCA_032158285.1. Lineage (NCBI taxonomy): Eukaryota > Oomycota > Peronosporomycetes > Peronosporales > Peronosporaceae > Phytophthora > Phytophthora sansomeana. The sequence continues at coordinate 171,758 of JAPDHH010000244.1, forward strand.
AGCAGATCGGGAGTCTGCTAATCACCAAGACGGAACGGAGGTTGTGGCACAGGAGGAGAACCGATAGAAGTTTGACGAACAAGTCGCACTTGAGATTGATGCTGCGTACGAGAGTGGATTGATCTTTTGAGCCGTATCGTGGGCATTTGGAACTCGAGCGTATTGGTATGGAAAGGATCCGCAGACCAAGGTACCTCGTCTCGCTAGGACTTTGGGATCGCCTTTGCTTGCCGTGGCTGGTGTTCCAGAGCTCCAGCAAGGTGGTCTCGATGGGCGGGCCAAGTGCTCTGTGGAAGCTCGAGTGCTTCACTTCCTGGTGAATGGTGTTGGTGCAGTTGTACTCGGCCAACTCGTTCTGCGCTGATGTCGTCAAGTGGCTTGCTAGTTACCCGGCCAGCAAACTCCGGGCAGTCGGTGACGCTGGTGGTGCCGTCGGTGCAGGGCTAGTGGCGGACGACGAGCTGTTCTTGGTGCTGCTGACGATGTCGGGTGTCGGGTGAGTGAGCCTCGTGACGAGTGTAGCCTGCAATGGTTTGGACGGGCAGGTATGCGATCGTGTCACAGTGTTCGACGATCGTGTGGTGCTTGAGTTGTTGCCCAGTTGGCGACATTGATCAGAGAGATGTGCGTTGGTGCTCTTGTGGGCGATTGCCAGAAATATCACGCCTGGAGACTAGAGGTTGGAGTTCATGCCAAGGACCAGAAGGAGATGAAGGCAGGCAGAGGTGGAGATTGCGAAGCCGACACGCATTCGCAGCAGCGTGCGGGACAGCAGCAGCAGATCAATTCGGTGGAGGAAGACGAGGTTATCGCAGAGGAGGCAACCTTGAAAAAACTGGTTGGCCTAAAGGCAGTATGAAGTGCGGAGCTGAAAACTCTCGCCTTCCAGCGGCGACAAGCACAGTGACCTTATCCACACACCAACTAGGAAGGAGACAGAAGACATCGAAGTAATAGATAAACTCTGTTGATTGAATAAAATATCTGTGTCTTCAAGACTACAACTTCACTGGGGCAAACGAAAATCAATGTGGCCAACTGCACACGTGCTCGGCACTCGCAACTGCATGCGGAGATCGTCAGGATCTACAGGTCCACGGGGGTAATGAGCCCCGATCCCCTGAGCCTGCTGACGATCTCCAGCACGCGTGTTGCCGTGGGCCAGCCGCACACGACAAAGAGAAATGGGTCTCTGTCGTGCGCCGCTGACCCACGCGAGCGAAAGGAGAGCGATGGGTCTCCCTTCGCTCGGAGTGCCGACAGCGGAGGGCAGTGATGAGTGCCCCCCACCGTAACGCACCGCACAGCCGCCAGCCTTGACCTTCTAGAGCGCATCGAAGTCGATTGTCCATTCCACAGAACGCTTGCGCCGAACACGACGCTCCTGTGGCGGGGACACGCAGTCGATGGAGCTGGCCGAGCGCTTCCGTGACGGTGGCGTCGTCGGCGTCGAGTCTTCGAACTTGAGGGCCGGCATCTGCAGAGCAGCACGCCGTGTGGCGGCCACCTTGGACGTCGTAGACTTGGCCATCGGCAGGGACGGCGTGTACGCAGCACTTGACGGCTCGAACGTGGCCACGGCGACGTTGCTTGGCTTGAGCGCCTCCTCCTGAAGCTTCTTGGCTTGTGCGAGCTGCTCCTTCAGCAGAGCCGTCTCTCGCTCAAACGCATGGGCCGCACGGCTGTGCTCCACCATGACAGCTTCTTGAAGTGCAGCCACCTGGCGAGTCGTCTCGGCCGCTTGTTCGTCCAGCTGGAGCTGCAGTTGGTCTCTCTCGGCTCCGTGGCTGGCCACGACCTTCAGCAGACTGTTGATACGCGCCTCCAGCCGCTTCTTTTCCTTCGAGAGGTCAGCGACCTGGCGCTTGAGCTCCACTTGGCCGCGCGAGAGCTTGATCACTTGGATCTTGAGCTTCATCTCGCTCGTGGTGCTGGGGCGACTCGGCGCGCTCGTCTCCTCCTCGAGGGCGCGCATGGCGCTGCGGAGCGTTGACGCGATCGAGGACATGCTTGGGTCTTAGGTCTTGGGTCTTGGGTCTTGGGTCTTCTTCTTCTTGGGCTTGGGCTTGGTCTTGCTTGGGCGGCAAACCGGAAAGTGCGCGCGTACTTTCTCGATTTGAAAATTAAAGGATGTGTACCACGCGCATCCCCTTTGCAATAGCATACAGCATGCAAAAAGATAGTGAACTGGAGCGTGGTGTACCACATGGATCCCCCTTGCATGGCATACTATATGCAATCGGAGAGTGCGGCGCCACAAACCGTGCAGAAGGCAAGTCGCAGGCGTTGACGGCCGCTATCGTCCACCACGGTCCGCGGCCTGCTTCGATGAGTTCAACTGGATTAGCATCGAAGTGGTGTCCGTGATCGGTCAGCAAGTGGCCACGCTACAACTCGCAACTCGCAACTGGAGACAAGTGCATTGTATCTGTAGGATCGGATATCGCCGTGAAACTCTTCATTTGGGGTGTTCATTAGGCTACGCTCTATTCCGACCTGTTGCTATCGACTACATGATGATTGGCGAGATCATTTCCTTCGCGTATGGCTACGAGAAAGCTATACAATGTGGTGCAAACATGGTGACGACGTTCAAATTGTGCTCGGAGATGCTATCGTCTTAATCTCATTAGGACTACAGCTCAAGTACCACGACGGACATTACTGCAGCAGGTAACTACAAGATCAGGACCCAGCTATGGATGAAGAAGTGCTGCGGCTTCGAGCTCTACCAAACGTGGACTTGGAAACATTCTTGGCGCACGATATCCCGCTGTTTGGAGAAATCATCAGCGACTTGTTTCCAGGCAATAGGAGACAGCAGGTGCTCTCATTCGTGTGATCAAATTCTAGCGGACGCACTTACGGAGCTGAAGCTGCTTGGCGAGATCGGCTGTTTGGCTGCAATTGTCGTCTCACTGAGCTCTGGTACCAACAAAACGGAACATGTTTGTGTTCAATCCATACACCTTTCAAAGACGATACACAAGTTATCAAAACCGATACCTGCTTCTCCTTCCTATTGGTCCATTTGACAACTGTCTGCAACATGGCGAGCTGCTCGAGCCGCGCGCGCGTGGCGGAATGGACCGCCGAGGCGCCCACGAAGGTCCGTGCTCTCCCTATTATGATTGATCAAGTAGCCAAGGACGCGCACCTCCATGTGTGTGCAATTTGGAGGCCGAACGCCCACTCAGAGCCCAAGCAATCGCGTTTTTAGTAGATCTGGGACTGATCCTTTACTTGTTTCTCCCGTTTTGCTGCTGTAGATGATGCTGTCGTTCGCAGACGATGATGGCGTTGTAATGGACTCGGTTTCCTGCACTGTAAGCTGCTTCTCCCGTGCTTTGGAGCCTTCTAGAGCGGTGTAGCGACCCCTACAAGCCTATTCTAACGGCATTTTGCATGTTGGACACCTGCAGGAGCTCAACAAACGCGTACAGAACCGCGTGGAGCTTCCCGTCGCAACAGAATAGTACAGGTTCGTGCTGGAAGGCGCTGCTTTGGTTGAGATGAGACCCAAGGCTGCAGTTTAACACCTTTTGGTTGATCGTGACCGGATACACTCCGTTTGAAGCAGGGAGATCACGTGTGTACCGGCTCGGCTTGGATTTTGCGTTGAATTTCTCGCATGCTTGAGAGAAGCAGTCGTTGCGATCCCTATATACTCGCCTGAACTACGAAATTTGACGATAGACGTCAGCGTGTTCGTGTCGGTGGTGCAGAACTGCCAGGTTTAATCGGTGCTGATGTGTGTAATGTACACTATACGTCAAGAGGATAGCGGTGATTAAGGAAGCGGTTTGCTGCCCCCGATCCGCTATAAGCTCGCGTTTTGTCAATTGGTGACACCGACGAACACGTTTTCCTCGTACTGCCGCCTGAATTCGAGCCGGTGCTACTGCTCGCTGTGAACGGTACCCTGGATTGCGAGCTGCTTGGTGTCGATGGGATTCGATTCGACTGACTTCAATCGCATCAAGTTGGTTGAGCTCGATTCGCTTAGCTGCGAACAGATTTTTCATTCTGGGCGACAATGCAACGAGGCAGTCTACCACGAATACTGCTGCCTGAAGTTGTGGTATACACAAGAGTTGCTTGCTCACTCAATTGCTGGTACCGGTACAAAAGTCGATGCTGGTGATGGGATGATCATGCACAAAGTCCACGATCGTCGGAGTCGGCTAGGCGGTTGGTTGGTACGCAGCACTGAGAGGCTCGTCAGGTTGACTTTTGCGGCCTGCAAGTTGCAGGCCCTGTAACGCACCACGGAGGAGGAAGGGGTGATTGAATTTTGGCGTCCACAATTTCTGCTTCAGTACATGAACCGACTCAGCACATGACGGTCATTGTTCAATACCTTCGTGTGGGTGCAGCTCTTTAACTGCCAAAAGATCCACGACGAGCCCAACATTTTGGAGGGCTTGATCAACAACCGGATGTCAGTCTATGTGCCTCTCCTCCAGATCGTGATGCAGTTGGTCATTGTGCAGACTACGGGATCGTTCTTCAACTGCGAACCTCTCCATCGTTCTCGGCGTTTGCTCGATATCGCTACGAATGGTGCAGCAGTGCTTGTCGGCCAAGTGGTTGCCAGCTTTCTGCCAAACGCAGACGCCGTGGCTGTACAGAGCGAATAAAAGCGTGCAGATCGTGAAGAGGACTCCGATGGAATGTCTCCTGCATCCAGCGTTTGCCATAGGACGGTGCTGCATCTCAGAGTGAAGGCTGGACAAGTGGCCAATCGCGTCGTGTTCGTGGAGAGTCTCTCTCGAGCCAATACGCTGGCGCTGGTGGACGACAGGACTGTTGGAGTCGGCGCGCGGCTTCTCGACGTTCACGATTTCAATGGGCAGACCGAGCGCTTTGTTGAAGCTCGAGTGCTTCACTTTATGGTAAATGGCGTTGGTGCAGTTGTACTCGGCCGACGCGTTCTGAGCCGATGTCGTCGAGTGGCTTGCTAGTTATCAGGCCGGCAAACTCCGCGTGGTCGGTCACGTTAGTGGTGCCGTCGGTAAAGGGCTCGTGGCGGATGACGAACATTCCGTTCTTGGCGCTGCTGACGATGTCAGGTGTCGGGTGAATGACGCCGACTTCGTGACGAACGTGTTGCTTGCAATGGTTTGGATGGGCAGGTATGCGGTCGTGCCAAGGAGTTCGGCGATCGTGGGGTGCTTCATACTTTGCCCAGTTGGCACATTGATGGAGAGAAACGTGCGTTGGTGCTTTCGTGGGCGATTACCAGGAACAGCACCTGGAAACTAGTGTTGGAGTTCATGCCAAGGACCAGAAGGAGATGAAGGCAGGCAGAGGTGGAGATTGCGAAGCCGACACGCATTCGCAGCAGCGTGCGGGACAGCAGCAGCAGATCAATTCGGTGGAGGAAGACGAGGTTATCGCAGAGGAGGCAACCTTGAAAAAACTGGTTGGCCTAAAGGCAGTATGAAGTGCGGAGCTGAAAACTCTCGCCTTCCAGCGGCGACAAGCACAGTGACCTTATCCACACACCAACTAGGAAGGAGACAGAAGACATCGAAGTAATAGATAAACTCTGTTGATTGAATAAAATATCTGTGTCTTCAAGACTACAACTTCACTGGGGCAAACGAAAATCAATGTGGCCAACTGCACACGTGCTCGGCACTCGCAACTGCATGCGGAGATCGTCAGGATCTACAGGTCCACGGGGGTAATGAGCCCCGATCCCCTGAGCCTGCTGACGATCTCCAGCACGCGTGTTGCCGTGGGCCAGCCGCACACGACAAAGAGAAATGGGTCTCTGTCGTGCGCCGCTGACCCACGCGAGCGAAAGGAGAGCGATGGGTCTCCCTTCGCTCGGAGTGCCGACAGCGGAGGGCAGTGATGAGTGCCCCCCACCGTAACGCACCGCACAGCCGCCAGCCTTGACCTTCTAGAGCGCATCGAAGTCGATTGTCCATTCCACAGAACGCTTGCGCCGAACACGACGCTCCTGTGGCGGGGACACGCAGTCGATGGAGCTGGCCGAGCGCTTCCGTGACGGTGGCGTCGTCGGCGTCGAGTGTGGTGAAGTGGCCTCCGAGGAAAGGTGCGAGACCGACGAACAAGACGATGAAGGATGCATGACGACCAAGACGGGAGATTCGCGGAAAGCGACGGACATGGCCTGGCTATGTACCCCGATCAGGAACCCCGATTGGGAAACCCGACCCCGATTTGGAAACCCCGACCTCGGATCCGGATCGGGAACTCAGATCGATCTCGGATTCGGATCGGGAACTAAGATCGGGGACCCCGATCTACGATCAGGTCATCATAAATCAGGTTGAAGATGGGAGAGTGCGCCAGGCACGACACGACGCCAATGGTTTAGTCAACAGTTAGTGGCATAGGATATATTCAGTCCTAAATCTACTTCGTTCTATCCAAGGGATCTTCTCCCCGTGGAACGGGAACCACCAAGCGCCGGCAAGTCGAACCGCCCCGATAACGCGGTCCCCCGACTCTCGGTGGGTTAGGTGCTCACCCCCAAAACCCCGTGCCCGACAGTAGGGACACGTTAAATAATCCCGTCGCAAGGCGCGCCCGATAACCCGCGCCCCGACGAAGACCCGTGCTGGCCCGATAACGCCGCACACCAACCGCGTCGGCCTGATAACGCCACGCAAGACCCCAAGGACACGCCGGCCGGAATTCGCCGCACGCCCAAGGGAAGAAGGACGCCACTGCGCACGAGCGGGACATCCAAGTCGTAGAAGACAGAGAGAGAAGGTCATCTTCTTCAGGCTCATCCCCCCGCACCGATCTCCGCTCCAGCCAGAGATACGCTGCTCAAGAACCGGGAATAAATGCCCGACGCGACGAGTTTGTGCGAGGACGAACTCAAGGACTTCATTGATTTCTGCGAGGGCGCTATTCCACAATGGTGCCGCGACCCGGGAGTACTACTCCGGAAGACGGGGTAGAGATTAAGCGGGAGCCAGAAGAGGAAGCGTCGTCTGTTACAAGGTCGCCGACGACGAATGAACCTGTGAATAGACCTGTCGCGTCGGGTAGCTCTGAGGGAACCTACACGACGGGCCATGGTGCCAGCGACGAATTGGAGGGCTACGAAGAAATGTTTACCGTTCCCGATGTGGCTCCCCACGGAGCCACCACGGACCCCGACGCAAGTCGGAGTCCGACCGGTTTGAAGCCTCTGAAGGCTGAAGACCAACAACCCACCACCAAGGCCGCCAAGCCCAAGCGCAAGGCGAAGAAGAAGAAGCTGCGCGCGCCGGACTCGGCTGAGGAAGGCCCGTCTTAGTCGGAGGGACAGGACGCGGGACGCCAGTACGCTGTCGAAGAGGTGAGATATGGGCTCAGCAGAAAAGAGCTCTTCCGACAGCTTGCACGCAACCCGATCTTGAGCTTCATCAAGCCCAAATTGATGAACAAGCTCACGGGACCCATCCAGACGTCGTCCTGGGCAAGCCTCATGGGCGTCTGGCAGGCAGCGGAAACGCTTTTCGAGATGCTGCGAGAGTCAGGTTTCGTACTGGGAGCTTTCGATATGGAGAAGCTGTACGACTGGGACCTCACGTCCTGGACGGAAGCGATTTGAGCCATCGAGGGTCCTCTGACAGTCCTCGTCGGAGCCGTGAAACGGGAGATCCCACCGATTCCCCGAAGTAGTCGGGCGCCAGCGGCAGCAGTGACCCCGCCACCCTTCTACCCATCGAGCGAAGACTCGAACAGCAGCCTGGATTCCCTCAGTCGCATGTCGATGCACCAGATGCCACGCGCCATGCAAGTCGCGACTAAGACGGCGCAACCGGAAGCCCCGACCACCCCGGAAGGAGCACTTCCGAAGGCCTTAGAAGACGCGATCGTCCGACTCATGCAGTCGTCGATGATGCGCGCTGCGGCTACACAAGTGCCAGTGCCAACTCAGACGGCCGCACCGACACCGCGTCCAACGACGACCGCGTCACCCAGACAGGAGGCAGCCGATGTCGTGATGGAGTCTGTGAGTTCACGTTCCACGAAGTCCGACTTACGACGCGACGTTCACGAGGACCCTGACGACTTGTTCGATCTGGATGTCGGCACCTCAGGAGCTGCGGCGGCAATTTCAGCCGCCACAGCGGGTACAGGCCTCGCGCGAGTCCGCCTCTCAGCATCGTCCGAGCTGAAGGAATTCCACGGCCGGGATGCCAGTGAGGAGAAAGCTCGAGCCTGGCTTAACCGCCTGAAGTCGGCCGCCCGTCGTGATGCCATGAAGGGCGAAAAAGTGTGTTGGCTGTTCGGCGATTTGATGAGCGGCCCTGCCCGTCAATGGTACTTGCAGTTGTCCAAGAAGACGCGAAAGTCATGGCCCGATTTGATGGACCAGTTCCGCGTTCAATACTGCGGCAAAGGAGTGTCGATGGCGAGCCGCAATTATCACGCGTCGAGATATCCCGACGAGACACCGCTGGACTACCTGTATCGGCTGAACGTGGCTGCGTTGAGGGCCCACATTCCCTACGAAGACGGTACTGCAGAAAAGAAGCGAGAGCACGTCGAGTTAATCATCAACACGCTTGGGTCGCAAGAACAAGAACTGGCTTCGCGACTTACCTTGATGGAAGTCCCCGACGCAGTCGCGCTCGAGAAGAAACTCCGAGCTCGCCAACGTGGGTTGGCCCACCAGAAGGAGACTCTGTTCGGGTCAAACAAGTTTCGCCAGAAAGCCCCGACGCCAGCACCACAGCCGGCTCGTGCGGTCCACGCGATCCAGACGACGTCGAGCGGACTCGACTCAGGTGAAGACGACGATGGTGACAGTGACGACCAGTTGTATGACCAGGATCGGGGCGATGAAGAACGCGCCAAGTTATTTGTGGCTGGACACCCGCCGCCGGGTGAACCCGGCCGTCGTGGCTTCGACCTTGATGACTCGGGACGTGACCGTCGTCGATGCCGTCACTGCGGTTCCCGTCGCCACCCTGATGAAGATTGTTGAAACCTGCTGACATGCCAGAAGTGCGCCGGGAAGCACCCCACCGACCGATGCCTGCGAACGTGCAAGGCTTGTGGAGAAGTCCATGAGGCCGGGAAATGTCCGATGGAGGAATTCTTCAACCAGCTCCGCCAGTGGTACAACCCACAGAAGCACGCGAGTCTGCTGCCGGAGTCCGCCGAGAAAATGTTAAACTAGATCGCTCGCTGGCTTGGAACCCAGTACGAGACGAGCGATCTGTTAACGTCTATGCACATGTGACCAAGAAGTCGCGAGGAGTGGTTAGTGACGATCCAACTTCCCTGAATGATAATACATGTGAGACCAATCCGGAACGTACCTCGCAAGAGTGCAGACCGCGCGTATCAGCCATTCGACTGGAGCAGATGAGTTTGAGCGAGAACCGCTGCGGGGAGAGATCGACCTTCAACCAGGAGAGCGGTGCAGATACTGGAAAACATTACGCGCCGCACAAGTGGTATAGACAAGCCAAGATCCACGGGAAACTGAACAACCACCGCGCCGTAGTACTGCTCGATACAGGAGCCGAGGTGTCCATTTTAGACGCCACCTTTTCTCGTAAGGTAGGCTGCTTGATCGACACGGACGTCACGCAAGAATGCGTGGGGATTCGTGATGAGACGTACTATACGGTGGGCAGGACGAGGATCAAGATCACCTTCGCCGGGAGCTTGGTGTACTACATGGATATCTGGGTCGGAGACTTGGTCGGACAACACGCGATCCTGGGAATGAACTTCATGGTCCCGGCGGGAGTGCGCATCGATACGGCTGATGGCACAGCATGTTTGCCCGACGAAGTGCCCATCCAGCTGATCGGGAGAAGACCGTTGTATGGCGCCAAGATGTACCCGATCTCCCAAAAGTCGCCCGCGATGATCAACCCGGGACGGACACTCGATGTCCCCCTTCGGATAGATCGGACCGCGCCGCGCCTGTGGGTGACACGTGGAGAAACGTGGGTTACAACGTTCGCTAAAAGTCGAGTGGGACGACGGACGTACCTGCGTGGTGACGAACATCGGAGAGAAGCCGGTGAATCTGGACGCTCACACGACGTTAGGCTGGAGGACGCCCATTGACGCGCTTCCGCGTGCATACGGTTTCGTCCAGATCGGATCGAGGCGATACCAAGAGTGGCAGAACCTGGTGTACGGCGCGACGTGCGACGCCGATGACAGTTGGGTACCCGTCGAGCTCGATGGGCCGATGACCGACCGTCCGGCGTACGAGATACCAAGGTCGATCCTGCGACCAGGTCGGACCACGGCTCCAGTTCTAGCGACAGTGGTTGTTGAACCGCAAAATGACCGTGCGATGCCGACGCCGGAGACCGAGGAGTCACCCCGCTTGGATCGGAAAGAGATCGGACGATGTGCCGGCGAAGATCGGACCCCTACCAGATCGGGCGTCGGAAGTCGGAGAGTCTAAGACGGATCGCGACGAGGCGGAAGAAGACGAGGCGGTGCTTATCCGCGAAGGGTCCGACCTCCTTGCCGAAGATCTGGAGGCGGAAATGGCCGTCCTGCCGGACCTGGCACTGACCCGCCGAAGTGAAGATCGAGGATGTCAAGGTCGGGAGACCGACCGGGGTCCCACCAGGACGAGGCCGCGAGACAGGAAGAGTGTCTACGGCCAGATCATCTGGAGACGTCGGAAGTGGCTCATCGGGAAAGGCAACGCCCTGCCCCCAGCGGCTGTAGGTGTCGTGTGCGATATCGACGTAGGCGATGCTAAACCGATTGCTCAGCGCGTTCGCAAGATTCCACCTCAGTTCCGGGAGAAGGTGGCCGACTTGATCCAAGGGTCTTCTGAATGCAGGCATGATCCGAGCATCGAAGTCTCCCTGGGCGTCCCCGATCGTCGTGATCGTGAAGAAAAATGGGGTCGACATCCGACTCTGTATCGATTACCGGCTGGTGAACGGGCTGACGCAGCTGATTGGGCCTGGTGATTCGGAAGTGGCTGCTGAATGCCGTCGTCGACAGCCTGACTGCAACGCGCCGCTACGGAACGCGCCGCAGATATACCAGCGCCTAATCGACAAAATGCGCTCTATGGATTTTGGAAGTTGTCGCCGGAGGGTGACACGCAGGACGTCTTCGAGGACGGGGAAACCAGAATCACCAGGGCACCCCCTCCGTTCTTGGTCGAAGGTCGTACATCGACGACATCCTTAGTCGGAGGGCACGTCCTTGTGGACGATCTATGTGACAAAGTCGAACGCGTCTTCTGGACGTCTGTGCAAAATGGCACCTGTCCATCAATGTCGAGAAGAGCGAGTGGGGAATGTCCCGAGTCGACTACTTGGACCATAAGGCGTGACGGAGCACGGTCTGCAGGCGAAGCCGAAGAATCTGGACGCGCTAACGACACTGGAGTTTCCGCGCACACTCAAGGGCCTGCAATCCTTCCTGGGTAGTCTCAACTACTACCACAGGTTCATCGCGGACTTTGCTGTGTACGCGACCGCGTTGTACGCGCTCACCGATCGCGACTTTAGGAATACGTCTCCAAACCAGAGGTCCGAGAGCAGGAAAGATGGGTACACGCTCGACGGGCGTTTGACGTTCTCAAGTCGAAGTTCGCGGAAACCCCGATGTTGAAACACTTCGATCCAAGAACGGGAGTCCGTCGTAATCGTCTATGCAAGCGATTGGGCCATTTCGGAAGTACTCACGCAAGTTCACGACGAAGTGTGCATGCCGGTGAAGTTGACCAGCCGCACATTGAAGCCGAACGAGTTGAATTACGACATCGTCGAGAAGGAGTCTTTGGCCTTGCTTCGCGTCCTGAATGACTGCTACACGATGTTGGCCGGAAGATCGGTACGCGTCTTGACGCGTCACACGACGCTAGCATGGCTGTTCCGATCCAAGTTCTTCCAGGTCGGCTCGCACAGTGGGCCGCGACTCTCTCACCATGGAAGCTGGAGATATGTCGTTCCATGAAGGGAGAAGAGGAGATTCTTGGAGCACTGGCGGCTAGTATCACCGCGCGTGCTTACGTCGATGCTGCTCTGGAGGAGATCGTGCCGCTGAAACGGCCGTCGAAAACCGCTGTCATCCCGGTCCCGATCGTCGAACCCGACGAGGAGGTGCACGTCCTGAGCTTCGACGGGTCCGCCAAATCGAAGCGAGAAGGAGGAGCGTTTAGCGCCATCCTTTGGAAGCTGCCCGACTGAGAGGTTGTCCACGCCGCATCAGGATATGCAGTCGACCTAACGGTCAACGAGGCCGAATATCGAGGACTTCTCCTCGGGTTCTCGCTCTTGGACAACGTGGACGTCGCACGACTCATCGTAATCGGCGACTCGAACTTGGCTATCCGGCAGATACGGGATGAGATGGACTGCAAGACTCCGGGATTGAAGCTGTTACTCCAGCGGACTCAACACGAACTCTATCACGTTCGTCGTGATTGGAACGCGAGTGCGGATTTGCTAGCCGGGAAAGCGCTACAACGCCAGGGAGGCCGTAACACACACACCGACGAAGAGCTGCAGGATGTGAAGACGTTGAACCGCCTTGGAGAGATCATCCGACCCAGACCGCCCGATCTGCCCGAAGATGGCCGAGAATCGCCCGATCTAGCAGACTCGGGACGAGAAAACCCCCGAGTGATGCCAGTAATGACTCGTTCTGCCGCCGCTCGAGCTACCTCGACCAGAGGCATAGCGCCGGAGGCACTACAAGAGCTAATCGTGCAACGACTTCGGTTAGATCGATCCGCGTGGCTCAAGACGAGGAGCTCTGGATCGCCAACCTCAAGAAATATCTGAGAGGTGCCATCGACGAGCTCTCTCGGCGAGAGGCGAAGAATTGCCAGAAGATCGCGTCGCAGTATGAAGAAGGCGAAGGCGGTCTGCTGTACTATCAGGTGCGAGGCGACGAACTGGCTGAAGATCGGGATACGATCATGAAGCTGGTAGTCCCGGAGACACTGCGTGAAGATATTCTTCACCATTACCACTCGAGTCTGGAAGAAGGGCACCAAGGCATAGGTCGCACGTACCAACGTGTGCGACGTTACTTCCAATCGCCAGGGATCGTCAAGAGCGTCCAACGCTTCGTCGGGGAGTGCACCGACTGTGAGACGGGAAAAGGCCTACCCACGATCCAAGGTGAGTCGCCGGGGAATATCGTCGCGATGTATCCGTTCCAGGTCATCGCCATGGACCACATCCTGTCACTGCCCGCGTCGTACAAAGGCAACACGGAGTTGCTCGTGTGGGTCGACCTCTTCACTGGATTCGTCATCGTGAAGGCCAACGCGTCGCGAAACGCGCAGACCGTGGCCGAAGCATACGAAGAAGCCGTCTTCAGACGCTTCGGTGCGAGCGAGGCCATTAGGCACGACCGAGAGCCGGGCTTCATGTCCGATTTCTTCCGGGCGTTCAACCGACTCATGGGTCAGAGACAGCGGGCCACGCTTGCGTACCGACCTCAGGCTAACGGAGCTGGGAAACGAATGGTCCAAACGATCACTAGGGTGATCAAGATGTACATCGCGGACATCGATCAACGCGACTGGGACGATTACGCTGAGCGACTTACCTTCGCGCTCAACACGGCTCACGATCGCACGCGGGGCGAGACCCCGTTCTTCTTGGTCCACGGCTGGGATCCCCGATCTACGCTGGAAGCGACGCTCGCCGTTGGAAGTACGGCGAGCGTCGACACAGGTTGCCAACTATTTCGATTCTTATACTGGAACGAGCTCATCTGCGGGTGTGAGAAGGAGGCAAACACCACGTTCGTGTCACATCGGGACATAGCGGCGAAGCACTGGAGATTCCGGATTCAACGGCACTACAAGTTGGCACGGGCACAAGCGCTTGAGCTAGTCCAGGAGGCGATCGCAACCAGGGCCCGTCACCAGAACGAGGTCGCGACTGAACATCCGATCGAGACCGGCTCGCGAGTATGGCTATACCTAGATCGGGTGAAGCCGGGCTAAGCACGCAAGCTCGCGCACATGTGGCACGGGCCGTTCCGCGTCGCGGACATGGTGAGCGCGTACGCCGTCCGTCTGGAAACGGAAGGTACGCCATACCACCTGTATCCCGTCGTCCAAATCTCCAAGCTGAAGCCCGTCCGCGAATTCCCGTCGAGGCCCGCGGTGCGTCTGACGACGCCGGGCGAAGAACGTTTTGACTTCAACGAGGAGCTCCTGCCGGAAGGCAGCTGGGAGGCGCGCGATCTAGGCGAGGACGTCTTTGAAGTCGAAAAGATCTTGGATGTCCGTGAGGGACGCGCGACGAGGTATGGCCGAGCACGACGCGAATTTGAGGTGAAGTGGAAGGGATACTCGGACTCAACGTGGGTCGACGAGTTGGACCTGAACTGCGGCGGGCTGTTACACGACTTCCTGTGACAGCGCACGGGATGACACGAAGTGCCTGTGGATTTTATCCCCAGCCCCCAAAAGCAGCTGCCACATCTGGAAGATGAGTGGCTGGACGGTCGAGGGCCAGTTCGGGAGTTTCAGGTGACATGGGGTTTGCGAAGCGGTGTGGATTGTGGATATGCTCACGTCTAGTCGTGGATAGGCTCGACAACCTTGGAAGTGTGTTGAACGACAGCACACTATGTCTATCCGTCGTGTTCCTGACGTTGGGTAAGGCGTACAAGTGCCTCTGGTGAACGTATCCAGGAGTGCCACCCGACTTGACACGATGCAACCGTGACGAGCAAGACCAGCGACACACCCAAGAGCAAGAACCCAGAAGCAAGAACCTGAAAGAGAACCTGAACGTGAGATCCTGGAAGTGGTATCCTGAAAGTGGACTGCCCAGTATACTCAAATCAAGTGATTACCGACCGACCAAGCCGACCAACCATGTATCCAGTGTGGAGATTTGCAGAGCGAAGTACCACGATGTACCCACTATCTGCCGACCAGTCTACCACCTACTGACCACAAGCCGAAGTGTTCGATGAGCGACCGAACAGGTTGACGTCGTCACTTTCATACTGAACGCAAGATAAATCAGAAGCACATGCAAGAAGAGAGCACAGATAGCCGACAACCATAACAATTAAACAGAGTTCGTTTTCCCCCCAAGTCCGCAAGTGCCGGAAGAAACCTGCCGGAAGTTTATCCCGGAGGACCGTCAGGAGCGTCGACGACAAAGGGCACCTTGGCTTAGCGACGACCGAGGTTGGAACTCTCACAAGTAAGTCAAGCCAAGTTAGGCGGGGACCAGGCGTACCCCGCTCTGGAGTGAACCGTTCTATTCCATTTCCTAGTTGTGGTGAACATCCGTTTACGGTTGACTCCCGCATTTCATATTAACTAATTACATTTCTGGACGTTTAAGGTAGTCTACGTCTAGGAATCTGAAGTGATCGATTACCGAGTGATAGGACTGTATTGTTCTGTATATTTCCCTCTACTTTGAGGGTGGTGCGCGTGAAGCCAGCCATCCAGGATCGACCAGTATCCTGGAAGTGGCTTAGTTGACTAGTGTATAGACCCACCGTTCAAGGGTCTCAAAGAATAAGGACGGCTGCATATTGTGTATAACTCTGTTGTGTATATTGGTTATCTGAGCCACGGAAGCTACGTACAAGAAGGTTACGTCCAGCTCTACACTCACGACCTATAACTGAAAGACAACTCGTTCGGTGCAGACGAAGGCGCCAAAGTAAACGACACCCAGAGGGATTTCGCAAGGAACACTCGCCACCCCGGACGTGAATCCACGTTCAGGGTTACAACCTTACTTCCAGGAGTCGGGTTGGGCTAGCGCTATACACCTGGGCGGAAAAGGTTCACCGACCTCGCCACAGGGACGCCACCGGTTTGAAGTGATGCAGTCACACGAGAACGCGGGCGAGGCGGAGCCAAGTGGGTGAGCAACTTAGGGGTGCGACGGAAGTTGGTAGGGAGGCTGCCGATGGGTGGATTGGTGGAAAGTCTCACTTTTGGGAATGGCCAGGGTGAGGGGATCGGTGAACGAATGTCTGGAGGACCGGCCTGTTTGCCGAAGAAGGGACGACGGAGGGTCGTCCCATAAAGAAAAAGTGGAAGAAAATGAAGGCAGAAGCAAAGACATGACCTGCGGAATTAACGGTATTACGGAAAACGGAAGCACCTAAATCTCCTGGATGAACTTGTTCTGAAGACGGGGGATGGTGAAAGCCGGGTGCGCACGCGACACAGTGCACGGGACGCCGGCGTCCATCTCGGCCATAGTAAGCGGCGAGCGGAAAAAGCGACGCCAAGGCTCCTGCGCGTCGATGTCGTCCAGCGCGTCCTGCAGAGTCGCGTGCTGAAGGCCGGGGTACCACCGACCCGCGCGAGAACGACTTGGAGAGAAGTGGAGGAACAGCGGATCGAGGAACAGATCCATATCCGCTAGTCGGAGCCGAAACAGCTCCACGACGAGCTGCACAACACTTGTAAAGTGATCGCCCGCGTGAGAACGACGGGAATTCCGGTGACGACGCCACGCGTTCCACTCCGGGCCGCTCACGACTAGCTCGTGGGTTGACTCCCAGTACGCCTGGGCCCAGTGCTCGAGGTGAATCTGGTAGCGAGCGAGGAAACGCTGGAACGACGCGTCGCCAATAACAAAGGTGAGACTGTCCACCAGCTGCGTCAGATAACGCCACGGCCGGGTGGCATACAAAGCGGAGACCGCGGCAGGCGTCACGAGCGCTACATTCCAGGTTGCGGGCTCAGGCGTCGGAGTCGACGGGTAGATCCACGCCGGAGGCGGTAGGCGCCGAGATCTGATCTGACGAACAGAAATGATTGCCAGACGCAACCGCCGCAAAAATCGGGGCCACGGGGCGGTAAGGCGACGGCTCCATACATGCCGGTCGCCCACCGGAGGGATTACGGGCGTGAAGAATGGCGCAGGAGGGTCGTCATCGGAACCGGTAGCCACGTCCGTAGCGGAAGCTGAGGAAGACGACTCCGAAGACGAAGACGAAGGCGACGAACCACTAGCATCGTCGTTGTTTGCGGATCCGCGCAGCGACGCAGTCCCCGATCGAGTAGAACGCGCCGGACTGGCTGAGGGCGCCGAACGCGCCGTACTGGCCGAATGCGTAGAGTGGGCCGAGTGGGTAGATCGCGCGGGGCTGGCCGAGCGGGTGGAACACGCGGGACTAGCCGGACGAGTCGGAGAAGAAGAACTCGAACGCGACACGTGTCGGCGAAGGCGACGGCGCTTAGTCTGACGGCCGCGCACAAGGTTGTCACTGTCGGAGGACGCATCAGAGAGACAGAAGCCGAACGACGGCGTTGAGCTGCCGCGCTGGCAGAAGCGACAGTGTCCGCGGCCGTAGAGGGACGTGAGCTACGTCGGGGCGAAGGCGCCCCTGGTTGCGTGGAACCCCCGACCGGCGGCACCCCAGAAGGCGTCGAGGACTGCGACCCCGGAGGCGACCGGCGGGGCGACGAGTGCGACTGGCCGGCGGACGGAGACGACGGCGACGCGACGGACGCAGACGGGATCTCAGCGTCTTCTCGCGCTTGATCGGGATCGTCAGGGGGAAGAGGGATGGCGGAAGCAACGACGGCCTCCACATCGACCTCCAACGTACGGACGAGAGCACCTACGTCGATCCTCCCCCAGCAGCGTCGATTGAAGAGGCAAGACGGGCGGACAGAGCGTTGTTGACGCGACGAGCGGTTTCCCGACCACGACGAGCGTCACGCAACAGCCGGCGCCACGCCGCGGCCCGATCATCCAAGTCACGACGACTACGATCCAGTTGCGCCTCCAGCTCGATCACACGAACACTCAACCGGCTAACGCGCGCAGCGAACGTCGCACACTTTTGATCGGCAGCCCGACGAACGTCCAACCAACCACGACGATACTGTTCGCTTCCCGCGGTGGCTTGAGTCTCAGTCACTTCGGCCCGCGCTTGATCGGCTTGAGCAGCAACGCGCGCAGCATCGGCAGTCGACACAGCAGCCTCTAGATCGCGAGTGCGCTCCAGATCACGCTTCCGCTCTTCGGCATACGCCGTCAGCAGAGCATTTACCCGACGGACGTCGTCTTGCAACGGCGCGTTCAATTGGCGGGCAGACTCGGTCTCGGAACGACTCTGAACGAGCTTGTTGCGAACGAGGCGCAATTCCTCATCGAGGGCCTCGCGCTGATGGGTTTGATCGGCCAAGACATGGACCGCCCCGTCGCGAGCTTGGATGGCGTCGGCGAGCTGAGCCTGGAGGGCCGCGAGCACAGCTGGAGCAGGAGACGGGGTTGTCGGCACCGCCGATGACTCCGATCGGACCCCGCCCAGTTCCTCACTCGCTGCAGCAGACGGCAACGAAGAAGCCGGAGGCACGATGGGCGGCGATGCCGCAAGAGCGAGCTGTGTCCGCAATCGGGCGACTTGGGTCCGTTCTTGATCAAGTTGAGACTCCAGATCGGTGATCTGCGAGTTCCTCGCGGCGAGCCTGGATTCCAGATCGGCGGCGTATGACTGTGCCGCAGCGAGAGCGTCTTGCGCAGTACAGGAATCTTCGTAGGAGGACTTCTCCAGGACACGATGGCGGGTCTCCCAGTAGTCAGCCTTGGATGCCCGATCCTTGAGACTCGCCGCCACATCCTCCAGACGGGTATTTTCGCGCTGAATCACCTCCATGCGAACATGAAGGTCATCCAAAGCCCTCACGGCTACGTCGGAGAATCGCCAGGTTACGATCGTGGAGGACATCGGCATGCATGGCAAGACCGGCATTATGGGCGTTGAGAACCTCAACCCGCTCGCGAAGAGTCCGATTTTCGTTGAGCAGGGTATTCGCGTCCAGGACGAGTTCACGCGTGGACGACACGCGACCTCCAGGAGGTGGTACTTGCACGCGAGGAGCGACGGGTAGCGAAGGACGACGGGACCCGAGCTAGCACACGTTGCAGGCAGTGCTGGCCAAGTCCCCCGTGTCAATGGCAGGATGGGACGGATCACAGTCGCCACGGCTGTGAGGTGACGACATCGTAGATCGAGGCGACTAGCTGCGAAAAGCACTGGCGTCAAAAAGGGGAAACGTCTCGGAAGTCGGGTTCTGCTGTGATGCACCTACCTGGGAAGTACGCGCGCACACCAGCGGGACGGTTGTGGTGGAGCGGCTTCCGAGAAGATGGAGAATGGCGACGCAGAACTGGCGACGCTCGGAGAGTGAGGTGCAGCGACTAAGACGGGCAAATCTTCGAGAGTGATGGTCGACCCCGAACTGACAACTCACCCCGATCTGGCAACTCACCTCGATCTGGCAACTTACCCCGATCGGGAAACCCCGATCCAGGACCCCGATCTGGAAGATCCAGATCCGGTCTACAAATCAGGCATCATAAATCAGGTTGAAGACGGGGACGCGCGATAGGCACGGCACCAATGGTTTAGTCAACAGTTAGTGGCATAGGACACAGATAGGTAAAGGCTCAGTCCTGAATTTTCTTTGGTACACGCAACTGGATCTTCCTCCCGCGCGCATCAAAGACCACCGAACGCCGGCTCGCAGAGCCTCCCGATAACAAGGCCCCCTGTCGTCCGCTGGATCGGGTACTCACCTCATTCACCCCGTGCCCGACAGGAGGGACACGTTAAATAATCCCATCGCAAGGCGCGCCCGATAACCCGCGCCCCGACGAAGACCCGTACTGGCCCGATAACGCCGCACACCAACCGCGTCGGCCAGATAACGCCACGCAAGATCTCAAGGACACGCCGGCCGGAATTCGCCGTACGCCCGTCGGGAAGAAGGACGCCACTGCGCACGAGCGGGACGTCCAAGTCGTAGAAGACGAGAGAGAGAGGAAGGTCATCTTCTTCAGGCTCATCCCCCCGCACCGATATCCGCTCCAGCCAGAGATGCGCTGCTCAAGAACCGGGAATAAACGCTCGACGCGACCACGCCAGAGGACGCGACGGGTTTGTGCGAGGACGAACTCAAGGACTTCATTGATTTCCGCGAGGGCGCTACTCCACACAAGCATGTTCCTCTTAGGTGTAGCGCTGTTGAGCACTACCGGGCAGTGGTTGCACCGGACCTGTGGATGGGTTCTTCTATCTAGAGCCGTGAAAGGTTGCCACACCGGGCCAGACTTACGACCAGAACTTGTTCTTGACCGTGGCGCAGCAGCTGAGACGGGGACACATCCCGCAAGTGGATCTGGTACAACAGCTAGGCCCGTATCATGGCCTGCTGGGACTTGATGCAGAGGTGGAGACGCCGGTGGCGTGTCTGCTATTAGCGTCGTGCCGGGGGACGTGTGCGAAAGAGAAGTTCGGTGTATCGTACAAGGTGGCTCGCTGCTTCAGCTTGATGATAACAGCACTGGGGGGGGGGCATGATCTCCGCCATGATGGGTGGGTTTCATGCGGGGCGCTCAGTGGCTGGGATAGATCATCGCTCGGGGTCGAGTCCTGGGCTAGCTGAAGTGGCGTAGAACCACTCGACCCTAGCGAGGCCATCGACAGGTTAGCAGGGCAAGCGAGGATTGGGTCAACGGCGGATACCCCGGCGGCGTCTTGCGTGAGCTCATGTTGGCGCAGGGAAGACGGGAGGGTGACTGGCTTGCTGCTTTGCTTGTCACTTTCTATTGTGACCCAGTACACTGAGAGGAGGGAATTCCGAGCAGTTCGGAAACCTTTCCGACCTGTTCGGATATGTTCCGAGCATTCCGAACACTCGTGCTCGCTTCCAACACTAGCCAGGGATAAAACCATCCAAGCCATTTGTTCGCCCAGGTCGCAAAAGCCTGAGACAAGGGGACGGACGTACCATTAGACATGAGCAGGCCCACGTAGCGGCGAGACATCCACGCCGACACAGCCAATTGGGAAAACGTTATCTCACGTTTGATTAACTATTGACAGATATTGCTGTATATAAACATCATTATTGTATGGATTTGTTTAAACTATTTTATTTAGTGCCGAGTTTTTTTGCAGAGCCTGATGGTGAAAGTGGTTTTTTACGAAGTTGGATAAGGTTCGTCAATCACCTTAGATGTGAATTTCTGTAATGCAAACTTTGTTGGACCTTCATTTTCGTGTGTAGATACCCTCAATGGAGAGCCACGGTTGCCAATCCGTCACAGCCTCAAGACGCTTTGCTGGAGACCACAACTCTAGCTGAGACGTCGATGCCGCTGTAACCAGATTGCGCTCGACGAACCCTCGCTCTAGATCCATCTGTCCTCGAAGGAACCCCTCGTTCGCTGTCGTCAAGGTTAGTGCACTTCGGAAAGCTGTTGGCTCCGTCTCAACTTGGGCTTGTACAACTGGCCACCAATAAGACACGACACAAATTGAGCTGTTGCCACCGTCCGTGGAACGCTCATCCACAGGATACGCGATGTAGTCGCCGCCAAAACTATACGATGAGCCACACATTAACGTTGTCAATCCGTTAGGAGTCACAGGAGCTATACGCAAGCGTCCGTCGCAAATGAGCCGCAGCCACGCGTTCTCTGAAGGCAGTAGTGATGGTTGCGCTTGCACCTGCACAAGGACGTGCATTAGTGAACCGTGAGGACTAAATACAAGGTGTCACTTACGTAAAGAGTCTGAGGCGTTTGTCCGACAACGGCAAGTTTGAGGTGACGCAACTGCGAGACAGCGAGGCACGAAGTCCACAGGGAAGGCAGCTCCGGATGCAAAGTGGTTTCTTCCTCGTCGCGATAATGTCTGTTAACAGTCAGATTGGCAGGAAACAAACGCCAATCCGCTGTCCATTGACTAGCTGTCGCTTGTACGGGACTCCAGGGATAACCGCGCTCGGAGTACTGTTCTCGCTGTTAAATGTTGACGACTCGTAAGCATTTCGTTGCATCCGATGTCAGTCAATGCACTTACCACACAACCTTCGCGAACTTGCGCCACAAAAACCTTCCAGCCAGCCAGATTGATGCCTGAACAGCGAATGCTGCTGCTCCGGAGAAGGATCGTAGGTCGCTGAAGCACAGCTTTCAGTCCAGGGCGAAGTTCCTCCAGCTCTGAGTGACTAAATATCACTCCCATGATGGCCTCACTTAACTTGCGGACGCTCCTAATTGTTGTCTGTGGCCCACGCCGGTTCTGGAGGTACTGGTCCAATTCATTCCAGCAGTGAGTTGTGCAGTTTAGAAACCCCGCTAGAAGATCGCCTCCGGTGCTCGAGCTGCTAGACGTTGCGGTGTCAAACAGTGGAATGCATGCTTCAAGCGATCTCTTCATGGCCTCGTTATTTTTGAGCGAGAATGCCCAAACACAAACATCGATCAACAAAAGTGCTATCTCATCGAGCTTGCGCTCTGCTGAAACATTCGCACCAACGCTTCGAGGTGCCACTGCATCGTCCGGGCTTGTTGAACTTCCGTCTTCAATGACAATACTTCCGTCTTCAATGACAATACACAGCAGCTTCGACAATTGTGTTGCGTCCGAGAAGCCATAATGGAAATGCTGGCCAATTGCCATGGCCAGCTCCACCTCCAAATTTGCCCGGCCACTTGTGTAGGTAGTCGTCAAGCGGGACACGAAGAAGTGGACAATTGCCAGATCAGTAAGTTTTTGCAGCTCGCGTGGATGGCCGCTTAGCTGACGTTGCAGCTGCTTGAACCGTAAAACTATCCCGGAGGCCGGTTTGCCTTGACATTGTGGCTCTGCGGTTGCTGGAGGTTGAGCTTGAAAATCACGATGATTTATAGCGTCAGTGTCAATGGTATAGCTCGCCTTGCTATCCTCGAACAGAGAAGCAGTCCTAGTCGCTCCACTCCAATGCATATAGCCGCCTTTGCGCTGCGTATTGCCGGCCTCGAGTTGTGCCTGCATGGTGTTCTCGCTTTTTACGTCAGCTGCTGCATGGTCCGATGCCAGGAAATCGTACTCTGCTCCCCACAAACGCCAGTGCTGGTCGCTTTTCCCATACTCGTGGCTCATCATTCGATTCTCGCTCTTCTTTGCGGCTCCTACAGGGGGCTGCTGGTGATCGTAGTTCTGAAAAGCTTGCGAAATCTGGTGCTGCACTAGGCGCCGTAAGTCTGACTCCGTGGAGTGCCGTATGCTTCTTGCGAGTTGAGAACTCGGTGGCGTGACTTCCAGAGGCGAACGACGATAAGAAACCACTGTAAACGGGGGTGAAGTCACGACGCAGACCAGTTCAAGTCCTCCGTCCGCATGCTGCTGTACATCTTGCAATTGGGTTGAAGTTGTAGGTTGCGTCCCCTTTGTTACGGTAAAAGATGTAAGCTTTGAGGACATGTTTGGTAGACCGATGCACTTTGTTTGCACCGCTTTCCCAGTGGTAATACCACTTGGCAAATGGCTGTCCATTCAGCTGAAATGTGGCAGACTCAGAGGGATTAGAATTGCTTGACGAGCGTTGGCGTTCGTGACGATCCACGTCCGCAGCTTAATAGGTGCCTGTGCACTGAAGTTTGTCGGACACCTTCGACCCACGACGCTTCTGGGTTTGCTGGACTTTGCGAAACACTGCGAAGATTACGCAGGGATTGCGAGGCCGAAGACAGAGTTTCGCCACCCACACTCTCGAAACGAGCGAAGACGAAGAAGTTGGAAGCATCGAACAGTCTTCTTCCTGTAGCTGGTCCGCCAGACTGCAAGGCGTCCGACTGGGAGGCAAAGTTGACCAATACATCGAGAGGCGACCCACAGTAGCTTCTGTCCACATGGTGGGGACAACAATGAGGAAAACACCTATACACAGAGAAGTGGACGTGTTAATAGGACATGAAAACAGGAAGACGGCACATGGAGCGTATCCAAAGCACCGTACCGCAGTATCTACAGAGCGTCGGAGGCCGAGAATGAGTCAGATTAGCAAGTCAAACACTTAACAAAACAGAGATCTGGCCAAATAAAGACCTTAGTGCCGCGGTTCCGATTGCTCCTAGACGAAACAAAGCAACGTGTGAGGCGATCAGAGACTGTATCGAACCGGTTAACGGCGTTTTATTTAAGTGTTTCGGCTTGGTGAGCCGGGAACACGAGCGTCCACACGTACCTCTTGTACTCGTCCACAAAGAGCCGTCCATGAGGACAGCCTGTGCGCACAAAGACGGCAGAACAGGAAGGGAGCTCTTCCGTCATGGTCTTATTTCTTAATCTGCTTGTTGGGGTGGAAAAACTGTGGAGGGGCCCCTGGAACGGAGGATCCCGGCACACTATCACCGTGGGGAAAATAGAATTTCCAATCTAGAATTACCCAAAACTTTAGTCCAATTTTGGATGACTCACTGTGGAGGCATCTGTGGTGTTTGTCACACCAAACTGTAGATAACAAAATGTAGGATAGACTAGACTAGAAGGTAAACTCTAGGATCACTTAGAAATGCCGCAATGCCATCACGGCGTCCTCGGACAGGCGCATATCCATGGCACATGGACAGCTATCATCGCATTGTAACTCGAAAGCATGACTGGCACAAACCGGCGATGACTGGAAGTTTCTACACGACCACGGAGTCGCTCATCGTGACATCTCGCTTGAAAACATCATGCTGCATCACGGTCGCTGCAAGTTGGGGGACTTCGGTGTGGCAACTCGAGCGCAGTGTGTACGCGGGCGCCACGTCGGCAAAAACTGCTACATGGCGCCGGAAATCGTCGCGGGTGATGCGTACAACCCCAAAGCCGCAGACATTTGGTCTCTCGGGATTGTGCTCTTCATTATGCTGACAGGGTCACCGCTCGTGTCGCTTGCTTCCATGTCGTTGAAGCCGTTTTGCACTTTCAAGAGGGACGGCGTCGTGTCTGTTCTGCAATCGTGGGGAGTGGCCGAGTCCCTACCAGAAAGTGCACTGCGTCTGCTGTCAGGCACGTTGGAAGTTGACCCAATGAAGCGGCTGACCATCACCCAAGTGCTCGAGCACGATGTTTTCAAAGAGGGTCTGGATGAAGGACGGACGAGTAGTTAGCCTGAAACTAACTATAAACCAACAGCTAAAAAGACCCTTTTGAAACAAAAAAAGGCCAGGTTTGTGTAAGAGGATGCGCCTATTTTGGCCTTCTGTCTATTAGAGCAAGACCGTGAGCCAGTGCCAGCCAAACGAACGCCGATGCGTGGGATCAGACCCCTCGAATTCGACTGATTTCCCGCAGTGGGATCCGCCTCCTTATTTTCTGACCTTCACTTCGCTTGACAGTGATTCCTCCCGATCTCCCATTACCACAAGTACAGTTCATAAGAAAGAAGAAATGGTCCGTGTGGCCTCGTGTCGCTTTATGCGCTTGAGCTGCAGCGAAGAGAACCACCCGCTCTTTCGGCGCTACTACGTGAGGTAAGGAGGGACTACTCTAGTCAACTAAAGGAAACTTACTGTGCAAGGTGGACGCACTAACTTTGAGTTCTTGTCCTTTCCTTTAAGGAGCAATCGAGAAAAAGGTGTTAAAGTATGTTTGCGCTCCGACTTAGCCCAGCTTGTCAGGATATCATAACCATCAGATGACGTATGGTGTTATTGTGGTGGACGACATGTTAGCTTCTACGTTGTTTCCCGCACTGCTGCCCTGAACACGCCTCGCGTAGCTATTGCGGATGTTCTGTCCACGTTATGGTGACATTTGCTGACGATAACCCGCTTGCAGACCTGGAAAATGTCGTTGTGTGCGCTCGGTTCGAGCCTTCGTGGGTGACTCTGCAAAAAGCAACAAACCAAACGTACATGCTAGGCGATGAGATTTGTGGCGATATCCACGAACAAAGACTGCAGCCAGGCGAGGATGTGTCTCTTCCGGCTGGTCTGCTTGATAAAAGTCAGTCAGAACAACAAAATACGTGGGTTCGAGCTGACAGAGAAAGCGACTCGAAGCAGAAGCTCCTGCCAAAGGTTTGTTTCTTGCTTTTGAATACGCTGACCTATACTCTGGAGTGGTTTTTAATCGTTATGTTGGCTCCATGTGCAAATTACTCTGTTGTTTTGCTTTTACATTGAAGAATGTCGTATTGTATGTGCTGAACAACCACAGACTACCCACATGGCAGTACAGTTACGACAGCAGTGCGACCTCGACGCAGCGCGAGATGACACATCATCTCGTAGTTTACGTTTTCTACTTAGTAATCTCAGGCCCAAGCGATAGAGCGGTCAATGCAGTGGTACTCTCCCGTCAAGAATCCCCAACTTTCAGCCTCATTTCGTACCGAAGGTCTCGGTACGACAGCAGCGACGCTGGATGCAATGTACCAGCCCTCGAGCTTCCACGCAGCAGCAAGTTTGTAACGGTGAGTTTCGCTCCGAATGACGTGGACACTCAATCATCGCAGGTCACAGAGGAACTCGAGTGTAAACGGTGTGTGGATAGCAAGATACACATACCAGCAAATTTGGTGTTTATTCAATTTATTTCGCACGATATATTGCCCAAGGTTCAGAAGACCATCCGTGCATACTGATGCTGCGGGCACCCTGAGTGGTAGGGCCAGCTCTCAAGTGGAAGGCGACGTACTCTCGTTTTTGAAGGATTTCGCGTCCTCAAGAAATCATTCAGCGTTCTCGTCACCTATGACGCGAAGCACGTTGAGATGAGATATCACAACAATTCGAGTAACGGGTTCCTCTTTCTGCGATTGGCCTCTAGCATTCAACGCCTGCTGCAATCAACCGGAGAGAATCACGAGGCCGGGAATACCAACATTAGAATTTTTCGAGAAGAATTTGGGTTGCTTATTGCAAGCGTATACGATGCTCTGATGTACTGCGCGAAGAGCTTGTGGATATGGGCGATTTCTCAGCACAACACATTGCGTCTTCGATCCCTGAGCTGGTGGACGAAGTACTTTCCGTGGTGTACGGCCAAACGCGGTTTAACGCTCTCCGACCGCAGATATCATTGCTCTTGTTGAAACCGAACGCGCCAGGGTCCCTGTCAGATGCATTGGACAGCATCTTAGAGGTTTTCAAGGCGCAAACTCGTGAAAACGCAGCAGTACACTTCCGCGAGAGTAGGCTCGAGACGACGCTCACCAGGATGGGAGCTCATCCAGGATTGAATCTGTGGAACCATCGCTTTCTACTGGACCCTGGGTCTGTACGAGTTGCGAGCATAACGTCTGTCACGACAGATACTTTTGTTCAAGAGATGAGTCTGGTTGACGTCGCACAACTTACCGCCGAGGTTGGGTGCGTCGACATACGACATGTACAAATAGCAGGTGATGGAGCGAGTCTATCGTTACGTTCAGCGTTGTTCTCAACCGGCACCACACCGACGACTTTGGTACTAGATTCGCAACTGCATATTTTTCAAGTGACGCCCGGTGGTGTGTCAACTATGATTTCGACGGCGAGCGGCTGGTCCATCGGAGACTACAGGGCTAAACTTTCAAGAGATGCCCACACCTTGATGTGGATTTCTTTGCCATAACAGAAGACACTCGCGCGATGAATTCACGAGAACCGACTGCCCGAAACAACTCCATGTTGGTACGGTGGATCAGTCTTGCCATCACTCTGGAAGAAAACATTGAAACCACTAGCGACACACGCGAACTATTTGCGTTTGTACGAGGAACAGTGCGTGGCTCGACGTATACAGCACCGAATGGTTATGTGAGGAATCGGTCGAGCGCCTTAAACCTTTTGAAGACGACGAACTTGGGCCAGGCAGCGATTTGGAGTGAAGTGGAATGGGCACCATTGTGGAAGCTGCAGGCAGGCTACATCGCATTGTAAAAGCATTGCCGAAAAGGACCATTTCGTCACGAGGATTTGCAGATGGACACTACGGTTTTCAATGACAAGACTTCATGTTGTGAAATAAATGGCTAGGTTGGCCTGTTAAACTTCGTGGTGAGTTGTGAGTTGTTTTTGAACAGTATGAAGAGAAGGGGACAATCTGATGAGAACGAGTATCGCCGCTTCGTGTCGTCGATGGAGGATAACGTGAACCACGGCAGCAGACTCTTCGTCAAGGAAGTCATTTGTTCGTGGGAACAGTACGAAGTTTTTTTTGTGCGTCATCGTAACCTTCGCTCAAATGTGTTGAAATTGCCCAATGTGCTTCTGCACGGAGTTTGAGGCTTGGGATGAGGAAAGCAACCGTACACGCACTAATTGGACGACGATGCCGCAAGATAACCTCTTCTAACGCATCAAGAAATCGGACTCCACAATATGTACAGTACCTGCAAATGCTCGATCGGTGCCGTACTATGTTCAGTCTGTGGTACACAAGTCACATATCGGTGGATGCAGATAGTGAATTCGTTCCTGCTCTCAAAAAATCCTCTCAGTGCCGAATCTTTCACGTCCGCGACGGTGGCGTAGTCCACGGCAGAAAACTGGCGTCTCGAAGCTTTGCAACCTCTTTATCCGAGCCAAAAGCTGGGCGTCGTGATCTTCTTCGCCTGCCAAGTAACTACAAAAATGGGCTCATAACCTGATATTAAAAAGAATGAACTTCGTATTTGTATATCGTATATCATCAGTATTGAGTACCTGGTAAAGTCTAGAAATCGTGCCGAAACAGCTGAACAAGTTTTCAAAGATGCCATCGAGTTCACCCTGCACTGATGAAGGAAAATAATTAACTCCTGTTGTTCTAGCACTGCTCACCTGTTGTCATCTCTCAGCTACTACTTAGCTGTTGTCGACCCTGCTTCGCTGTTACATTACGACAGGAAATCATCACTGTTCACCTGTTAAACTGATGATCTGTTGTTACCATGTCATGCCTACCGTTCACGACGTTCGGACTCGTTGCACGCAAGCTGGACATGAGCAGTGAGTTACACGTAGTAGAGACGTTGCAGCGAGGACACAGATCGCGATCCACACGAGGCAAGTCAAAACACCCGCAGCTCGCACAAAGTGGAGCTGTGGCTGATAGATGAGACAGACCTTGGACTCTGACATGTTGAACATGGACTGGGGGACATGATTTGCTTAGCTTCGGTCGTTCCTGGATTGACTAAACCACACCCAGGATGTCAGAGAGTATACGACTTCAGCAGTCACGAGATGCCTACGAGACTATGTACGCGACGTGCTCAAGACAATCGATTCAGAGGAACTCGCAAGTTGACCAAGCTGGAGAGCATGGTCTTGCACCAAAAGCTTCGGTCGATGCTAATGGGATCGAGATGGGCTAACCGAAAGCAACATTCTTGGTTCACCAAAATGCTATGGATGGGAGGTAACCAACCATGCGTCTTTCACTGCTTGGGCGAGTGAGCGATTGTGTGCTTCGCGCCACCAGTTTGACTCTGTGGTCGATCCACAAGACAGAATGATGGACACGATGATAGTGCTCGATACTTTCGCGTTCGAGGGAGTGGCGGAAGGTGAAGGCACCTCATTTGGTGTGATCGTCACTTCGCGACGTGTTTTTAGGAATATCGCGGCTTCAGTTCGTGATCAAGAAGACAAGTTAGTTTGTACGACGGATGGCACAAACAAACTGCATTTCGGCGGGTGGACTGTGGTGGATTGCGGTCAACTGCCGTATCGTGGTCGCGTGGAAAAAGCGTCCACCGCTTCATTCCGTGGGTATACATGTTTGTACGGACCGAGTCTGCTGCCGAATACAAGAAAATGCTCCAAGTGGTGTGCACACGAGCGCGGGAGTTCCTCGATCTAGAAGTTGAAGTTGCATACGGGAGTCTCGACCTCTGATATAGCTGCGGCATTTGAGGCGATTTGGCCGGAAGTAACTCTCATCACGTGCTGGCCACACATGATCCTGAATGTGCGTAAAAAGAAATCACGCTCGTGAACGCGGAGCACTACGACGAGATGATTCGCCCGAATGTCGATCTTTTGAGGTCGGCCAGAACACACAAGCAGTTCGTCAAGATGGCTACTATTGTTATCGAGCACTGGATTGCGCACGGCGAGAGCACATTTGCCGAGTGGTTTAAGGAAGTTTACCTGGCTGCGAGGTGGAACCGTTGGCACATCAATGGTGCTGCCTTTGGCGGCATCACGCCAAGTCAACAGGGTATTGGGTCTCACCACAGCGTCATCAAAAAGACTTGCGTGCCCAGTGCTCGGGCCTCAACTAGTGGGGTGCTTAATGGCATCCTGCCTCGAATTTTGAAGTCAGACGGCGAAAATCTATGCCCAGAGGTAGCTGCCCACTTTTGCGAGGGACCTGTTCCGCCGGAAATGATTGCAAAAGCTGTGAATCTTGTTGCTACAGAAGGCAACTACAGATTAGTTCGTAAAGGCAGGGGCCGGAACCGGCGATTGATTTCAATTCTATTCAACGTCTCGAAGCACATATTGGACGGTCGAGGCATGCTCGGCTCTGATGTGGACGAACAGAGGGCAGAAAGATCCCTGAACTCACTGGAGGTACGAATTCCACGTGGGATCAAGAGCACAGAGCTACAATTTGAACTCCTGTCGTTGCACAGAGTGTTGGTCAAGTCGCAAACATTGCCGGAGAGGTTCGATCTCGTTCCTATTTGGCCAGTTGAACACATCAAGAGTGTGCGAGACCTACTCCATTGCACGTTTGAGTCTTTCATCCGTTCTGGATGGGTATGCTCTCACATATTAGCAACACTTTCAATACTCCGATTGCTGGACCTACAGTCCGCCATGGCAAACGTGCCAGTACGACGGACGCCAGGCCGCCCACGGAACCGGCAGCAAGCTCTGACTGTTGAGGCAAATCAAGATGGCTACTATGATGTTGACAGATTAGTCCGCCTGTTTTTACGCCAGCCTGGTCAGCCATTGCAGTGGCGAGTTATGGATGAACTGAGCTTAGGTAACGACACAGATGAGACCAGCTCATTCATCGGGGTAGTGGTAGCCCTTCGAATTGCGGACGGGGTGTACAAGTGGACCGTGCGGTTTGACGATGGGAGAATTCAAGACTATGAGGTGGAGCGCCTAGCACAAGCAGTGAATCGAGCTCACAGTCTTGGAGCTCGAGTTACTGGCTAAATACCTTTCATGTTCACGAAGAGTGCATACATAGCGTAACATTATTTTGTCTTTAGAGGCTAGATGTAGCAATCGCCGTTGGCGATGCGAACTAGGACCGCTATTGTAGATCATATACATTCAATTTAAATGCTTTGAGAAAGAAATGAGATGATACACAATATATCCAGACAGATCTCAGAAGACATGTATGCTCTACACGTGCAATATTAACCGGCAATTAACTACAGTTGCATATAATTTAAATAAACTTTACCTTATTACAATAACTCAATCTTGTCTTAAAAACGTGTGAAGGTCTTTTGTACAATAGTACGGCACAAGATATCGCGAAATATCATGTTTCATTTAAAACTTGCTGTAAATGTAGTCACATGTGAGCGACTTACTAGGAATTGTATAAAAATTATCCGCGTCATAAATGGCGTATTAGTTAAAGAGATATTAATTGGAATGTATCATCTTCAACATGTAACACTGCAACTCGTTGAAGTTGGTGTTCGTGTGTCAGTCACATCACGCTGTACAAAACCGATCCAATCAAAAACTCAGTATATTCTTGAGATATTCCGTTAGAGAGTGCCAGACCAAAAGTAAGAAAGTGACACGTAACTAGCACTGACAACATGTGAACAGGGGCTGAGGGACGACAACAGGTTATCAGTGCTAAAGTAACAGGTTATAATTAGCATCCACCACAGAGCCCAGATTCGATGATGATGGGTTACGCGGTTGTACATGATGTGGGGTCGACATGACGAGGTCTGAGCAACATGGTATGCAATTTGCTCGAGCAATGGGCCATTCTACGGCTTAGCGATCGAAGGAAACAATCACTAGCGACTTGGTCGACGATACACGTAGCATGAAGCGTTGTTCACTGGGGAATGATCACCTGATAGCGTTTGCTGCGACGAGTGCAGGGCGATATATGACAAGATGCAGGTGGTTTCCGTTGATTTCTGGAGCTTCGCGCATTTGCTGGGTATTGTTCGGGGTGGCCTTCAGCTTGGTTTTAGTGGCGCAGCGAATTGGCACGACAGGAAACCAATTTCCAGTGCTTTAGGACGGAAAAAGCGCTTAGAAATTAATATAATGTTTTTTTATTTATTACTTCGACTAGCAATGGCGCATGTTCAGAAAGTTTAGTGTCTAGGGTTTGAACTCTTCCTCGTGCACGTCAAAGTTGCGCACACCAATATCTGCGATGGCATTGGCAGTAGAGTCCATGAGAGCTTTTGGCCCAGAGACGAAAACGCCAACAGTCGAGTTGTCGTTGATCACCGCTCCCGGGTGCGTGGCGATGAATTGTTTGTGGTCGCTGTACACTTTCTGCATAATCTCGGCCATGTTGGGTCGATGGCCAACTTCCACTCGGTATTCGGCGATGAGGTCACGGAATGTGTGAATGTCTCCTGTGTACGGGTGGATATTCTCAGTAAATCCTCCATCATTGGCAGTCTCCTTGTTCCGCTTATTTTCTACGAAAGTGAACGCGAAGAAACCCACCAAAACCACGAGAATGACCAGAACGATCTCGATGAAATTCTGCAGCGGCCACAAGTTCTTGTCGTCCACTTGGATCTTCGTGCCGTACTTGACGATGATCCATAATAGGAGCGTACAAAAGAATGACGCCGTGTAGATCACCACCCTGCTGAAGGGAGAGCGAAGTGGCTCGGAAAATGGCCGTGGAGCTTTCTTCGTGGTCGTTGTGTCATAGGTCGTGGCCGAGTTATGCGCTTTTCCAGCGAGTCGGTCGTGGTCGATTCTCTGATCCAGTTGGTCACTTGATGGGGTGCGTGTGAGACTGAAGTGGAGGCAGAAATATTGCTCCTGCCATCAGAAGAGGATGGATCTCCTCCAGCAACGATAACTCGCGGTAGGTAAAGATGAAAAACACTTTTTGACTTGGCGCCGCACCTTGTCGAAGCTTAGCCACCAGGTCTTCGAGGATTGCAAACATCGGCGTCACACCGATACCCCCACCGACAAGGCACACCGTCGCGTATTCGTCGTGCATTTCCAGCGACGCACCATAGAAGTCATCCATGTAAATCGTTGGGAGCATATTGCTTTTTCTTGCGGTCTTCTGAGTATTCTACGAGTTCCTCAGTCCAGTCACCGAGCGACTTGAGGAGGATCGTGAGAGTATCAGGACTTTTTCGTGGGGACGAGCCGATCGTGAACGGATGCCACTGAAGTCTTGAGATGGAAGGCACGTTCAGGTACACAAATTGCCCGACTTTGAAATCCCCAGCGCGAGTGGTAGAGCGCGAAACCACAAATCTTCACGACGTCATGTGAGAGTGTCGTGAATTCACGGATTGCTACAGGAGTGAACGAGTTGGAGCTTGAAAGCCGCGAGATGCCGTGTAGAGCATAACCGAGCAGAAAATCCAAGCGAGATTGGAGTTCCAGTGCAGCACGATGAAGATGATTGCGATGGTGAAGAGGTGGTGAACGTAGTAGAAAACGTCGTACATCTTGCGTCGAACTGCACCGAAGGCGGTGGCCCCCATGGCCAATAAGCACAGCAGTGCAATCGTACCGAAGGTGCTCATCCACCGATCTTTGCCATCGTCACCCACCGCGCAATTTCTAAAGCACGGCAGAGCTTCCACTACCCACGATCCTTCTCGAATCCAGGCCCAGTAGAAACCAGTGCAGTGTAGGAAGGCCGTGAGAATGGTAAGGACACCAGTCCAGCGATGATACTTGATACCGTTGGCGTAGGAGATGTTGAGGAACTCCATCCAAACACAACTACGGGTTGACAGGAAGAGGAAGGCCAAATTGAAAATGCAGACGTAGCCGAAAGTGAGCGCCACGATCTTCAAGTACGCAGTCATGTCCAAGTCCGGGTGTTTCAGCCTCATTTTCACGACACGGGCTCGATAGTAGTTCTGGAACACATACATGTTACCACCGATGAGCAGAAGAAGGAAGAGAAGCTCGCCACAACTCGTATGGATCACGCGTCCCATGACCCGAGGCTTGATACGAAAGTATCTGGTCGCAGTCAGCATGTAGCGCGAGGTGATCCGACGTACGTTAAAGTACCGTAGAAACTCGAGAAGAGCAATTGCCACAGCCATGGGGACGAAGCAGAATGGGAAGAAAAATGTCGGTCGCACCATTTCAGAGTGGCCTGTCGGGCCACCCTTGAGTTTAACAGCAGGAACACCAGACCACGAACCGATGGTCACGCTGACCTTCTTGGTGTAGTCGTCAGAAAAGTGAAAAAGTTGTCCGAAAGCGTACAGCAACATGGAGGCCAGTATAACCACTTGCGATAAATTGCCGAGAGGGGTCAACTTGTCAGCCCAAGCTGCAGGTCCGAACTTGCGAGGAAAGTTGAGACGTCCGGAGGTGCCTTGAGTATGATCTCCCGGTGTCTGGCAGAGGCGAAATTCACGCCTGGATCAGGTGCACCGGGTGTGAAACCTGGTGACATCGCAGACGAAACTGGGACGATTGAGTCACAGGAAGTGAGGTCGGTGGTTGTGTCGCTTGAAGAATATTGGAGAATGGTTCGTTCCAAGATGGCACTGCATCACTGCTACCAAACTTCTCCCGTTGACCTAAAACTGCTGCGTTGTGGCCGAACCTATTCAGTTCACGCTGTTTCGAATGAGAACGCTAGCATTGTGAAGTTAACCGAAACAATTGGCGAGGGATGCACGATCTCGGCGGTTTGCAACTTGCTTTCTGAAGCTTTGAGGGTTTTCTAGTCAGGAAGTGCTATGTTGGTCCCTGCCAAGCCAAAGTCGTTAAAAGCACGCGCTCTACCAAGAAACGGTCTGGAGCACGTCCAGGAGTAGTGCCTTGGACCAATGACAGCGTATCTTGTAGTGGTAAGATGCACGTGCGAAGAACCAATGCGATTTTGCTACCTGGAATACAAAGTTAGTGATTCGGGATTCTTGCACGTTTTACGTAATATTTCAGATAGTAGTCAAAATTCGGCTTTAGGTATCAAAAGTCCGAGGTGCCCGCGGTGTTGTTATCCGTGCACTTGGACGATGTAGTCCGTTTGGATTTTCAAGCCCGTGGCAATTTCATTTTGACGAGCTCTGGGCGATACATGTATAATATCCATTTGCTGGAATCTTGGCATCGCGTAATTGACCTTCATATAAGCGATTCTCAGTATTATTATCTCGATCAGATGCATCCAAGCCAAGCTTCTACTTCGGGATCACACGGATCCCCGACACCGCGTTCA
Organism: Phytophthora sansomeana; assembly: GCA_032158285.1. Classification (NCBI taxonomy): domain Eukaryota; phylum Oomycota; class Peronosporomycetes; order Peronosporales; family Peronosporaceae; genus Phytophthora; species Phytophthora sansomeana. The sequence goes on from JAPDHH010000244.1 coordinate 206,834, forward strand.
ATTTGTAGCTTCCGCATTGCTATATATCCCGATGAAGTCTCGCAATTAATGACCATCATACGGGTGTTGTAGCAAATACCTTGTACGCCCCTGAGGTAGCACTCCTTGAACATGACCCCATTACACAGTTCGTCCGTTGAATGCTTACTTGGTGCAGTCACTTCTCGGTCTACAACTTTGGCGTTGGGGTAAATCAAGGCTCCGAATGACTCGAGTTTTGCCTTATCGTCTGCTGAAACCCGTTCATCTGTGCAGGTCAAAGTGAACTTATCACTAGCGACGGGCAAACACTGGTCCATTGTCAAATCGCACGTTCCCGCGATGAATCCGTTGCAACACACCGCACTCTTCGAACTTTCGTTTCTTCTCCAGTTGTCGCTCAGCATGGTTATGAATTAGCGTCTTGATAATCTTCCGCCACTTGTAAAGTGACAACACGTTGAGCGCAGATTTGTAGAACAAAGTGGACCCCGATGAGAATTGCAAGTAGTGGAAAGCACTACAAAAACTCGATATTTGAGATGGGTCGCCAAAAAGCCGAGCGACGGTATCAAATCCACCAGAAGTAAGAGTTTCAGTTTTTGTCAAGAAAGCGTCCCGGTCAAACTTGAAGGAAGAAATAAAGTAGACCAGAACCACTAAAGGCGCAAAGACAGCAAAAAACAAGTCGAAACTAGTAGAAAAATAGTTAGAACCCTTTCCTGCTAGATGATCCAGCAAAACCACGTACGTGTAGTATAGTCGAGCGAGAATCAACGCTGGGTCTGCCACAGAGCGTTGGCTACGATAACAACCCACGAGCCAGTTGCAGAGGAGCAGAGTCGAGTAGAAATATATAATCGAAGTCGGAAACCCTTTGTCAAGGTAGGTATATAGCGTAATTGACTGGAAAATGAGTTTCGGGAGATCCAGAGCGGCAGTCTGTCCAACAAACAGTTTACAAATTAGTACCAAAGAAGTATAAGTTTATCCAGATAGTAAATGCTTATCTCCGTACGAAATAATGCTGGCGAATGTCGGCAGGAAGGTCACAGTTATGACGGACCCAATCGACAAAGCGTTGGAAGTTGCTTTCATGTGTTGGTGATTTAACCGTAAGTGGCTTATTGGTCTCTCCATTGCTGGAGTGTTTAGCCTCCGTTGGGCTGCCATCGACACGGTGAAAGAACAGCATGGTGATCACCAATCCAGTATAGCCGCCTCCAAAAAGCGCGAACATGACTACGGAAGAGACAATAAGTGCAGTATCTGGCTGGGGAAGCAACCAGAATTGACCGTTGTCGAAGTCCGTGGTGTTCATGAAGTTATTTGCCACGTCGTTAGTGTGCACTTGAATGACAGCGAGCATGAAGGTCCAGGCAGCCGAAAACACAAAAACGACGATCATGGGGACCCCAAGAAGGCCAAATACGTCGAAAAAAGTTGCCACCTCTGCAACTACAGTGCCAATCACGGATGGCCTGGGGTCCGATGAGTCGGGTATGCCATCACTAGACCTTTTTGGTGTTGACATCGATGGTCGAGGCCATCGCGTTTTTACAGTGGCAGCAGGAAAGTCATTTCGTTCACTTGATTTCCCAGCTTCACCATCCGTTTCGCACACGAGTGAGGATATCGTTGCCTCTGGCACTGAGGAATCAACAATTCTGAGTTGATTTTGGTCGATACCTCCATCTTCAGCTTCTCCGTCCAAACCTTCAGACATGACTCCTGCACCACGTAGTGTTTTAATGAATGGTGAGTTTGTGCACGCTTTCGGCTGCATGTAGCGGGTCGTTTCTTCCGAGTATTCACGGAACCTAAAAATGGTATCGGGATAGGATATGGGAATGAGGCATTGCCCCCTTCCTGTTTTGATAGTTTTAGTAGAAGTATTAAAAACCTTGGTACTCACCTTGATCTTACCATGGCCACTGGTAGATGCTAACGCCGAAAAACGAGCTAATCCTACTCCACATGCATTTAGCGGCGAATTGGTACATCATCCCGCTATTTCTTGCATTCCCCGTTCTCGATTGTCCAGGTAACAATCAAAGAGTCAAGACGACTTATGTGATGCTGGATGTACTCCTGTGTGTCGACATGTATATGAACTTTCACCTATCCTACAACGCAAACCGAAAGAAAATTATGCAGCCTTCACTCACGGCGAAACACTATCTATGCAGCTTCTTTATTGCTGATCTGCTGTGTATGCTACCATATCGATGGATAATTCCAGTGAGCTCTACATCAGTGCTGGCAATGCATCCCGCTTTGTTCCGACTCCCACGATTGCTTCGAGCGTGGCGGATTAAAGGACACATCAAGGAGTGGGGAAACTCTTTTCCTTTGAGCAACGCGAGTTGGCTCCTCATTGCAGGTTTTGCATATTTGATTTTGCTACATCTTGTGGCGTGCGCGTATTTCAGCGTCACTTACGTCGAAGGCTTTGGCACGGGTGACTCGTGGTTACCTTCGAGCGAGATTGAAATGTGGAGATATGTTAATCCATCGGATGGCGGCACTTACTTCACTTCGCCAGCCAACTCGTCCTGTTCGGAATCGGATGCACATGCTGTTGCGGGTGTGCAATATGCACGCGCCCTTTACTTTGGAGCAACAATGCTTACAGGTCTAGGTAAAACCGTGGAGCCAGCCTCAGTCTTGCAATACTCGGTCACTGTTCTGTTGATGGTCTGTGGATTTCTCTCGATGGCAGTGGTGATTGATATCGTTCAGAAAAGAGTTACTGCTTCAGCATTTGAGCAGAAAGAGTTCCTAGTCACACGAACACACATCCAAAAATTCCTTCACTCACGCACTGCACCAGCAGGCGTTCACCAACGTGTGAAATCGTTTTTGGAGTTTTGGTGGTCATCGCACAGAGGTGCCATTGCGAGTGATCTCCTGAATGAACTACCCGAAGCAATCAAGCGACCAGTGCTGCGAAGTATGTGTCAACCAGCTCTACAAACTTTGTCTCTGCTTGCGGGGGTTCGAACGTCGTTGGGTGCTCTGGAAGAAGTTTTCATTGATAACATCCGCTTCATTCTTTACGGCCAAGGTGAAATCATCTATCGACAGGGAGACTACGCTAATGGCATCTTCTTCCTGCTTGAAGGCGAGCTTATCATCATTGCTAATGGCGGATCGCCTCGTACGCTGGTGAAAGGTGGTTTCATTGGAACTGCAGCCTTAAATCTGAATGAAGCATCTGTGAGTTATGAGGAGCGTGTGACGGCAGCAAGCGGCTGCATCCTGCTTTTCATTTCGAGGGAATACTTTAACGGAATGCATAAAATATTCCCGACGTTTTCAATGGCTCTTCGGGCACTGGAGAAGCGACTTGATAGTTCAAAACTAGCACGAGTTCAGCAGGAATACAGCGTGCGTGAACGAACTTTGAGTGGAGACCAGCAGCCGAAACCGCCCAAAATTCTAACGTTGGAGACGAAAATCCTCCGGTATCTGGGCTTTGATGGCATCGTTTTTGACCCTGATTCCACTGGCACTGAGGTTTGGGAGCTTTTGGTGTTTTGCTTGACTGTTGTTCAATATCTGAAAGTTGTTGGAGACATCACTACTGGGGTTGATCAAGACATCGCATTGGGGTCAGAGCTCCTCTCTGTGTTGATTGAGATTTGCTTTTGGTTTGACTTGTTTTTCCATTCACGGTTAGGATTTTATGAGTACGGCAACAAACGGATGGATGTTGTAGTTATTCGTAAGACATTTTTCCGCTCTCGTCAGTGCTGGTACGACGTGATTGCTTTAATCCCTCTGTATTTCGTGAATTGGGTGGCAAAGTCGACCCGCCACTACGAAATCCTTAGTGTCAATAAACTGCTACGTCTTGTACGAGCTTCCCAGATGTTTATGAAGCTGGAAAGCAAGCATCTTAACCATACACTGCAACTACGGCTGCTCAAACTAGTTTTCGTATCGATCATGCTATCCCATTTATTTGGGTGCGTCTGGTTCAATTTTAGTGGTTCGTCTAATTCAGTGTCAGCTACTGCGTGGATGCCATCCCAGTCTCTTCAAAGAGCAGACATCAAGAAACAGTACTCAGCGTCACTGTTTTGGTCGTTCGGACTCATGTCGAACTCATTTGCTGGCGAGTTGCCCAAGACTGTTGAACAATGTTGTTTCAGCGTGGTTGTTCTCTTATCCGGCGGCTTCCTTTTCGCTTTTGTGGTTGGGAATATTTCGGATGTACTAGAGCTCGTGGATGCAAACTCTCGTGACTTCAACAAAAAACTCGGCTCGCTGCGGCTGCTCCTATCTCACTTCAGCCTTCCAGTTCCGATTAATGAACAACTCAAAACGTTCTTCTTCTTCCAACGTTACCACACCATCACACAGGAGTATCTATTGGAGCGCTGCCTGCCCCCTCGCTACTAACAGAAATCCGACTCGTTCACTTGCAACCCATGATCGTAAAAGTTGGCTTCTTATCGGGGATGGAAGGGTCCGTGACGAGGATGCTCGTTTCACACTTCGTTCAAGCATTGACAGTCAAAGACCAATTTGTGTTTCGTCTCGGTGAAGAAGGAAGCGATATGTTTTTCGTTTTTACAGGAATCATTGAGGTTTTGGTGCCACTCGAAACTATCCACCGTCGGCAGTCTCAGGATACCAAGCTGCGCTCACTTGGATCACCGTCGCGTTCATCATTCCACACGTTATTTCCAACACTAGATCCATCGAAGCTACAGGCCAGAGGACAATTGAAAAAGGTGAACGAACTCACATCCGGCAGCTACTTTGGTGAAGTTGCATTGTTTACAAGTAAACCTCGTAGTGCTCATGCACGCTGCAAAAGTTCGTGTGTGCTGTATCGACTGTCACGACGGTCTCTTGAACTGGTATTTGAGAGGTACCCGGACTGGAGGCGTAAGGTGCTTAAGATTGTCAACATCCAGCAAGAACAGCAACTTCTACGCAACATGTACATGGAAGAGCAAATGGATATTGCAGAGAATACCTCAAAAAATATGTTGAGTCATGTTGATATCCTCGGTGATGTCGTAACCTTTAACCGAAATAATAGGTCGGGAAGCTCAGCGAGCAGCTTGTCCGAGCGATTTACGAGTTCAACTCGAAAGACGAGTACTCGTCCTTTCGGTGGCGTGAAATCTGGTGGGTCCATTTTTTCATCATACAAAGCTCAACGCTTGGCGTCAGCTGAGGCCACAACAAAAGTGCTAACGAAGATGCAAAAGGAAAATGTACTCTGGGTGGACAGAGTACTGCAGTGTACTAACGCGCAAAGTAGATTTCATCTGCAATGGCTTATGCTCATTGCGGCTGGAACAGTCTACATGGCGCTTATAATTCCATTCCGCATTTCATTTGACGCACTCGAGCGTTTGGGACCATTGCCCATAGCTACACGAGCAGTAGAGCTCACGTGTGAGATTTTATTTGGGTGGGATATCTGGGTGAACTGGAATTTAAAGGACAGTCTTGAATCAATGGAGTTGTACGAGAGCAAGCAGCGCTACGCGTATCAACGAAAACGTTTGTGGATTGACGTGGTCGCAGCGATCCCCATTGATCATTTTCTCTCGGACTTTTATCAATCGCCGTTGTTATGTTTGAACCGATGTCTGAAGCTTTTCAACTTTCCTCATTACATGAGGGAAATTAATCGTAGAAGTGTAGCATATGAACAGAATCGCCTCTGCACGCTTTGGATCTTGCTCTTTGTTCTTATGCACTGGTGTGCCTGTGCCTACTTTTCGTTAGCATCGGCCACCAGCAACAAAGAAAATGTCCAAGACTGGGACTATTGGGCTCCACCACGTGCTGAAGTGAGCATTTCTTGGGCTGATCCGCCCGTGGACTTCTTGATACGCCGTTTTTTTCGCGGTATTTTTTTCGCTTCCACCGCGTTTATCAAGAAAGGAAAGGTGTTTGAACCAACTGGATACGACAAGTATATGTTCACACTTCTCATGGACTTTATCGGTATGGTGACAGTGGCCTTCATGATTGGTGAGATGGCAAATCTTTACGTGTCGTACGTTAGCAACGAGGTGGAGTTTCGAAAGAACCATATTGCAGTAAATCTGTACCTAGAGCGCTGGCATATCACTGGGAGACTACGTGCTCGCTCCCACGCTTTCTTATCTTCGTTATGGAGTTCACATCGTGGAGTAAACTACCAGGCGATTTTCGATGAGATTCCACAAGTGATCCGAACAGAATCGATCATGCACATTGCTAATTTGCCACTACGTGTATTTGTCAACAACGTTTTCCGACCATTTGCCACGACACATCCACACGACCGTGATCTGGAAGCCCTGACACGCGCCATAGCTCAGCAACTTAAATATGAAGGCTACCCTCGAGACGAATGTGTGGTAGTGGAAGGCAGTGTCTCGAATGACATGTTCTTCGTCGTGAAAGGGTACTTGATTTCCACGCGAAATGACGAACAGCCTCAAGATTCAGCGCAGCAACCTGGAAAGCACTACAAAAAGGGAGATTTCTTTGGAGAGCATGGTTTGCTCGGATATTCTGTGGGCATTTCCACTGTTAAAACCGTGTCCGCTTGCGACCTATTGTCATTGAACTCGGAGTCTCTGCTTAAAGCGATTCTTTCTCGACCGCTTTTTCAGACAGCACTGAGCATAGCTGTAGAGGGATACCGGGAGCTGTGTAAGCGAACACGGTTGAAAGCGATGCTTCAAGTGAAGAAAGAAGATGCCGGTGATGAAAAAGGAGACTGGGGGCTTGTGTTGTTTCAAATTTTGGAGTCGCGTCGAAAGCAGTGGAGTGACGAGGTATTGACATACAGGGAAGGAAATGATGAGGATCCGTTCAACGAGCCGTGGACTGTTTCTAGTCTCCGACCGGGACAGGAAGTTGGTCTGATGACGATTTCTTCACCAACGGAATGTGTCAAAGTTTTTGAAATGCTGCTTCGACTCATCACTACTCGGGGTTTGCTCGATACAAGAAATTTGTATGAATCGGTACCTTTGTACCAAGAAACCTCACCCATTATGAATGCAAATCTCTCAAACCAGCGAAGCAACATGTCGGTGACGGAAAGATCGGACAGCAGCAGAATCAGCGGCAATAAGCTTTCGTACCTGCACTAAAATACGTACTACGAATTCTAGTCATTCGTGATGTGGTAGACACAATATTGGGATCGCACTTTTGCAGTAACAAATCCCAGCCAATCCGCTATTTTTAACGCTGCTAGTATCCAATCAGATTCGTTCATGAGGAGATGCGCACCGATAATGGGTACCATTCGACTGGCTCGCTGAAAGGCTCATTTGCGGATTCGCTTCCAAGGTCACGCACAGTCTCCGGTACTTTAGAATCGTCTTTGCTATTGCCCTCTGTATGGTGACTGACATCCAATCAGCGGGGGTGCCGACTGCCAGTCATGGACCAGTTCCATGCGCTGGCCGGCTGAGATCCAAACTCTTAGAACCTGATCCGGGTCATACCGGCGGAGGGACTGCTGCCATTTCTTAATGTTGACTCTTTTCCTTCTTATATCTACAAAAACGCAACCAGAATAAGAAATTCGCGGTACGTACTGTACACATTTCTATCTATCTATAGATGTAGAATCTCATCAGGAACTCCACGCACCCATCGCGCAGGCTGCACCGCCCACATCGGGAAGTTTGAGTAATTCACCTTCTCTCCAATGCCATCGGACTGCAACTTTGCCACATCAGGGAACGTCAACGCCTCTGGTCCACTTAATCTGTGCACTCCTCCTTCAAATTTCTCCTTCATCAGCAACGCACTCAAACTCTCTGCAACATCCATCGGATGCACGAACGCAACGCGTCCTCGCTTGACACTCACCGACAAGGTCCTTCCACGCACCAAGTCATACAAACGGCCTCTGAGGAAAGCGTCCATCCCCGTCGGAGCCCGTAAAATCATCAGGTTATGAGCCCACTCCGTCCCATCTTGAAATCTGGTCTTCAGCTCCTCTTCCAGCGCCCAGTTCGCCCTCCCCACTGTCAAAGGGGAACGTTCCCGTACAAACCCTTCTGTCCACGATAACTTGGCAACTCGATGGTCTTTGGACACGAGCGTTGCCACGTTCTGCTCGCATTGGAGCCACTCGTCATTGGGGTCACTCGGTACATGGAAAACTTGGTCTCCACAGCCACTGGCAGCTAAAATGGCCCCATCACACGACCCTAAAGCTTCTTTTAGATCTTTGGGGCTGCTCCAGTCGGGAATGGATTCGTGTTCATGGGAGGAGAGGAGAGTCGGGAAGCGACTACGGAGAGAACGCTCAATGTCCCTCGAAGTGGAAGAGATGAGGAATTGAAGAGGGGGAGAACGGGGACAAGAGGAGACAAAGAGCAGAAGAGAAGACGTGAACGGAAGAGAACGACGGGTAACGGGCAGCAGGAACGTCGACATTTTCGTCAGGAAGCTGTAAAGTGAGGGGAACGATGGTCTTAAAACGAGGTGGAAATAACGACTATTTTATAGACGTAAGTTCGGCATGATGCGACGCGTTGCTCCCGGAGTACTTGAAAAGCGATTGCATACCCTTAGTGCAAGTCGGGAGAAGGCATGCTCTTCAAGTACCTGGGCAAAAGCCTCGGAACTCAGAGAGAGAAGGTCGCAAGCTCGTACACTACGCACGGTGTACGCACTGATGCTACAGCCTAACAATCCGCGCTCACCGAAGTAGCTACCGCCACGAAGACCAACAGGACGATCCAGCAGCAAGCTACTTTGCATACTCAAATGGCCTTTGACCACGAAGTACATGGCTCTCACGATGCAGCCTTCAGTCACCACATTTTCGTTGCACGGATAGCTCTCAAACCGCAGCCGATGAGCAAAAGACAAAGTAAACGCGTCAAGGCAATGGCTTTGTTCCCACCAGAAAGGGGCAATGGCTTTCATGATAAACCAAGCCAAAGGCTTCTTCGATACATGGGAACGAATGTCTCGTGGTACTTCGACAAGGAGATTTTCGTAGTTGACACCAGCATGGGAGTACCAGAGCGACGTCATGAACGCATAGGCTCGTGTCTTCAGCTGGTCACTTACCCTTAGTCGCGCCAAGTACAGCCCCACAGCAATGTAGTGCTTCCGAAAGTCTACCTCCAGGCCAATGTACGAGATGAATAGACTTGCAAGCTCACCGATGACGTAGGACATGACAATCAGCCCAATGAAGGAAATGGCAATATGAATGACGCCGTCTCGGGTTCTGGATTGTACGCTTTCTTGACGAAAATTGTCATGAAAAAGAACATCGCTCGTAGAAGGCGAAGTGCGAGTTGTGAAGACGATGGGTTTTGAGGGTCCGATAGCTCGAGCTCTTTGGACGGGGGCCACGCTTCCCATTGCTCACGAAAACCCGCTTCATAGCCACAGCCAAATAGGTACACGCGGCCCAGTACATCACTAAGAGGTACAGCAACCACACATGCCAGAAATCTGTAACTTGGTTGGCGACATTACGTCGATTTAACTCGCTCAGATAGCTTCCTAAATTGACGACTTTGATGCAGCGTAGTATCTTAAACCATTGGCTACAGTTGAAGACGGACAAGAAATCGTAGAACGGAATCGCCGCAAGGATATCCCAGAGCATTCGCTCTTCCTTGTAAACGCTACGCAACTTCTGGTCATAAAGCTCCATGGAAGCTGGCGATTCATACACATGTCAGCTAAACCAAACATCCACAATGAAAGCAGCCTCGCAAAAAATTGCAACGGAGTTAGTGATAGTTGTGGTGGTTGTTTGACGGGTCATCGTGTCCATCGTGAGCTGGTAGGGTGTCATAATGGCAAAATATATATAGGGCACACGATATAATAAATCGTAACCACATCAAGTGGAAGCGAGTTTGTACCGCTACTCCATGAATTAGGCCGTGTAGTCCTTTGCGGAGAGGGCCCATCACAAATCGGTCAAACATTTGCGTCAAAATCCTCTTTGCTTGTCTACTTCGCGTGGTGTTTGTACGTGTCAGGCCGGAATGGTGCCGCTTCTCTCTCAAACTGTCGGCCATTTCATTGACAATTTCCGAGATAATACTTTGCCACTAGCAGTTGTCACCCCGCGTCGCTGCTCTTCACGAGACAGCTGTGCAATTCGAGCTTGTTCTCGATTGAGATTAGCTATTCGCAGCACCCTGAGCTTCCATTTAGGATATCGGTCAAACACAAGTTCAAGTGACTCACGAGATAGTCGGTACAAGATGCATGGAGTTTGCGCCTGTATGTACGCGTCACGTTTTCCATCAGTAAAGAGGGAGTTTTGGCCAAAGTAACTCCCAGCAGAGATCTCGACATTTTCGTTAAATGGTCGCGCGCTGTATTGCCTTGCATTAGGCCACTAAAATCATCCCCTTTTGGACCAACTTGACTAGATGCTTGATCGGTGATGTTTTTGCTGTTTGGGAACACTTTTGCAACGGCTTTTAGTGTTGTTTTTGGTTCTTTCGCTATCTGTGCGGACAGAAGTACCTCGAGTATACCCGTGGAAATGAAAAACATGTCATTGCCAATTTCACCAAACTTAACAACAAATTCGCCACGTGAAACAAGCACCTGCGTAAACTGGGAAACTAGCATTCGTGTGATTGACGTCTCCATTCCAGCAAGAAAGTCCACTTTTTCAATCATTGCTTGAGATACACAAGACGAATGTCCGTAAGCAAAGCTGGTGGTAAACACTCTCCAAGTATGTGTTCATGGGTGATTGTGTGAAATATTTTGAACAATAAAAACGTCTTGACGCGCTCTTGAATGCTTTCAGGCATTCTGAAATGCCCAAGCATCTGACGAACTGCCCCATCTTGTGGTTGAACTCTTTCGTCTCGGACCCCGTCAGTTCAATAATATCGGTAAAGTTTCCTATCACGTAGGCAACAAGAAGACGCCTGCTGTCATGGTGACGACGCTGAAGACGCACTGTGCGGTAGTTTTCGGATACTCGGATCCCCAAGGGCGTCAGATCTTTAATCGCCGCCTCAGCTAAGAAGACCCTGAAGAACAGCATGGGGCCTCGACCTCGTCGTCAGTCCCTAGCACGTAATGGCAGTACCGGTGGTAGTGGAAGTTTCTACCGCTACCTTGGAGATTTACGCAACGCATTCGATCCTCACTCTGGACTTCTCAAGAGCTGGCATCAAGTACTTTTCAGCTGTATGCTGTATCAAGCATTCCTCTTGCCGTTTGCAGTGACATTTGGACTTCAAGATGGTCTGCCCCCGTCGACGGTGGCATTTCGTGCATTTTACTTAGCGGAGACCCTCTTTTGTGCCGACTTTTACGTCAAGTTGAATACGGGGTTCTACGAAGCGGGCAACATTCACCGTGACAAACGGAAAGTTCGTGCCAAGTACTTGAAATCTATGGGGTTCTTTCTGGATGTGCTCGCTATATTACCCATGTCAATTATCCTACCTGCTACCGGCATGATTGACACGACGAGACTTCCCGAAATTTTTCGGCCGGGATGGCTAGAATTTCACAAGGCGCTACGTATCTGGAGGGTGCCAGGATATCTCTCTAACCTTGACGATGTGTACGCGAAGCGCTTCCGAGCTTTGAAATCAATCAAGGTTTTGGCAGTGATGGCACTCGTGACCCATTTGGTGGCGTGCGGCAGATTTGAATTTGGTTGGCAGAGTTCTGCAAGCCAGGATTTGAGCGATTGGCTTCCACCAAATACGCTAAGAAATGAGACACTGGGCACTCAATATGTCCGCGCGTCGTTCTGGAGTGTGGGTATTATGACAGGAGCATTTGAAGGAGCGTTGCCACGTGCTAACGCACAGTTTGCGTTCACGCTTGCAGTGGCTCTGCTGGGCTTGATCCTCTTCACCTACGCGTGCTCGACACTTTTCATGCTATCGAAGTCGGAGAGCAGTCAGACAGTGTTGGCCCAGGCACGCATCAACCAACTTCGGCATTTACTTACGTTCCACCACGTACCAGAGTCTTTACAGGAGGAGGCAGTCGAATATCTTCAGAGGCACTACACTGATGCTGAATCGAACGACCGCGACGTGGTTAAACTTTTGTGTCCATCCATCACGAAGGATATTCAAGTGGAACTTCTTAAGGATGTGGTCGGTCGAATTCCGCTCTTTCGCGGTTGCAATGAGCAGTTCATTGTTGCACTAACCAGTTTGTTGGAGATGGCAAGCTATCCGGCGCATGTTACGCTCTTTCAGGCTGGGGACGAAGGAGACTATATGTACGTAGTTAACTCGGGCATCCTGCACATTATGGTGAACGGGGTTAAAGTGCGCGAGTTACGGCAAGGAAGCTTTTTCGGCGAAGTGTCCGTGTTCTCAAAGCGGCCACGATCAGCTGCAGTTGTTACAACATCCTATTGTACGCTCTACCGACTCTCACGCTTCCACACGGAGCGTGTTCTGGAGGGCTACCCAGACTATGCCCCACTGATCGCAGCAGCGATTGACGAAATGGTTAGCGAACGGGAAGTTAAATCTGGTGAAGGCACCCGCGGCGAAGAATTTATGCTTACAACGTTGTATCTACTGTCAACCAAGTCTCCCATACGAAAACAGCGAAAATCGTTGCGAGATCGAGCACGGAAAGCGACGTTGGTGACTCTGCATCGCAGTAAATCGACAAAAGTTTTGTCTGTGTCTCGACACTCTGAATACGATGGAGGGAACATTTCCATGAACGAGAATCGAGCGATCAATTTCAGTCCTGGGCCAATTCTGCTCCCAGCAAATGTACCTCCCAAGACGAACAAGGGTAAGTTGGTGCGCAGTCACTCTGCATATGCACGTCGAATATCGACAGGTATAAACTGGTGGCCTCAGCGAGCTACAAGCTTAAAAGGTTCTGCAGGCTCTCGTCAGGATACTATGCAAGGGTTTTACGATAATCTGGCTCGGCGTCGTGGATCGCAACAGCTTGGAGGAAATACTTTGTCGACGCTTTTGTCACGTTTGCTATTACGTCGCGCCATCGATCATACGTCCCAGTGGCGGAAGTACGTCACGGCCTGGAGGCAAATTCTTGAAAGCTATTTGCCTCTTCAGAGAGGGAACTACAATCTGTGCCTTTCACCCAACAACGTTTTGACGGATTTTGTTGTTTCGGCGATTAATTGGTTCGCCACAGGTGCAGATGCCAAGGTAACAGTATCCATGTTATCATGGATGATCTTGAAAGAGGAATAATACTTAAGTGCTATAAGCTATGACGAGAGTTTTCGAAATCGATTTCCTGCAATCTCGAAAAGTTCGGATAGCGGATATGATTGAGGAGCTGGCTCAGTTGAAAACACGCACGTAGGTAGACACACATTGATTCAGCGGATATAAGTAAAAGAGCTTACGTATATGCTTATAACTAGGATCCTTTTCTTCAGCTCACACGTTCAACGTGCATTATTAGCGGGGTTTTCATCCCTATGGTTAGATCAAGAATGGGTTCACATCCTGTCCAGGTTGTTCGACCAGTCTAAACCGACTTAGTATTGTTGCGACTGCAATCTTTAGTTCCGTCATGGCTAGGTTTCGTCCAAGACAAATTCGTGGGCCTGTGCTGAACGGAGAATAGTTGGCTGGTGGCTTTTCCAGCAACTCTCCTTTCTTGCAATAAATCGCTCGGGAATGAACGATGCAGCATCTGACCCCCACACACTCGCAATACGTCCTGCCGCAAAGAGGTTCAAAAACACTTCTGTGCCTGCTGGAATGAATGTGCTATCTTTCAACACTGTGTCGACGTGGCAGTGGTAAGGAATGACAGGAACGGGTGGATAGAGTCGCAATAGCTCTCGAATAGTGGCTTCAAGATACGGTAACTGCTGGATATCCGCGTACGATGGCACATAACTCTCGGACTCTCCAATTAAAGGCAGCTTCGACAAGATTTCATCACGAAGCTTCGTCTCAACTCGAGAGTTATGGCTCAGCACGTGGAACAACCAGGCCAGCGCGTCTGCTGTTGTATTTCTCCCCGCTTCGAGTCCCGTCAGGGTAATATCTCGAGTCTGTGTGGGTGTGATGTCTCTGTTCTTGTTGACATGATATTGTTGTGGCGTGTCTGACCTTCAGCATTTTCTGTCTTGACTTGCTTCGCACGATCAATGGCATTCAAGATGAGACCCATCATGAACTGGTCCATCTCGTTGATAGCCTCTCTTAGACGCCGCTCATTGCCAACATTCAACCAGCGCTGGGGTTTCCAAATCCAAGTTGGTTTCGTAAATCGCTCACTAGAAAGCCGATTAGCATCGTCAAAAGCGATCTCGAACGGATGGTCATTTCCAGAAGTCAAAAGGTTCAACTGGCAGCCAAAGCCTATCTCCACGAATGTGTCGAGCGTAAACTGTCGAATTAGTTTCTGTGCATCAAATGTCTGCTTGGTTTGACTCGCCTTGTCTAGAATTTGTTGTAGTAGCAACGTTTTTTCTTGGATAGTTGGCGTCATGTACTCGCGTAGAGCTCGCATGGTGATGAGCGTCGCGAACGTTTTACGGTGGAAATGCCAGCTTTCTCCATTCGTAAGGACGATACTTTCGCCTAGAAAATCGTCAAACATTTCACGAACGCTGGCACTTTTGCTGAAGTTACAGCTCTGAGTCTTTACAACTTCTTCAAAGTGTTCAGGTCTCGAAAGATACAACACGTCATTTTTCCCAAGGAGATGCAAAGCAAATGGCTGTCCGTCACGTTTCACACTGTGATCAGCGAGCCAAGGGTGATAGCGACCCAAATTTCTCGCAAGCTCCAACGCGTTGCCTAGAACTGGGATAACCGAAGGCAGATATGGCAAGCGATGAAATTCATTCTTGGAGGTCCACGAACGGGTGAGTCCAAGCACGATGACAGCAGAAAGAAGAAGTAATCCACACGCAATTAATGCGATGGAAGACGCCAAGTCGACGGCCATTTGGAGTAAGAAAGCGACGTTCACCGATACTTGTGCCTTGTTGCTGAGGAGTCGAATTGAGATCTCCCAACAACTTCAAATAGTAACGGATCTGTACTGAAAAGACTTCCAGGGACTGGAAATTAAGGAAAAAAGCGTTCAAGATAGAGCTGATACTTCCGTATCATACATGCAGCGGAGAATCGGTCTATAAAGATGTTGACAAACTTCTCTTTCTTCGTAACAATCCGTGTCTCAAACATGGCAATTTGGAGCAAATGATATCGTCGGCATTGCGAAATACTTCAACGTACTGGAAAACAATTGTTCATATTTAATGCAACCCTTGACAGTTATTCTGTTTTTGCAGTCCTCGAGCTCAACACCGGCTTCATGCCTATTGATGCTGGCGATACAAATGCAATTCTTGAAGTATTGACATCCACCAGAATATTCAGCAGCATGTGCGAAGCTCCAGTAACTCGGCATGGGCAGCTAAAGCAATCTGCGGCTTGTCATACTGCGCGCTGCATTCTTCGCAGCTAACGCTATCAGGCGGTCATTCAACAGCGAAGAGCGCTTCATAGCATTGTCGAACAAGTCCATAAACATTGTTTCCTGCGATCGCAGAGCCGTGGAACGGCGCACTGCTCGAGCAATTTGCTGGCGCATTGCTGAGATCTCGTTACGCCGATTCAACATCATGAGTACCAGGGCGTAACTCATCATCATTTCGGCAAATTCTACGTCAAAAACGTCAAGAAAGATAGCTTCCTTCTGCGGTGGATTCATCAGCGCATAGTGACCTTGGCATGCCTCGTAGTTCTCGAT
Organism: Phytophthora sansomeana; assembly: GCA_032158285.1. Lineage (NCBI taxonomy): Eukaryota > Oomycota > Peronosporomycetes > Peronosporales > Peronosporaceae > Phytophthora > Phytophthora sansomeana. Next base: position 222,536 of record JAPDHH010000244.1, read on the forward strand.
AGCATCCTTGAAAACTTGTCCAGCTGTTTCGGCACGATTTCTATAGGTTTGACAACGAAAAACCAGGTAAGTACCAAGTAAGTGAGCAATATCCCATATTGCATGCCACTCACGTCAACGTGAGGCAAACGGCAATGTCACTCTGCGTCCTTACGCCTAAAACTGAGCGGAGACTGATGGGTTTCACCTCCTTGACGCTCTTCATTGCATCGCAGTAATACTGTAAAGCGGGGCCAAACTGGAGCAACTCTTTATACAAGTCACCACACGTGGCGGCCTGCAGCACTTTTTGCTCTACACGAGCAACCCCAGAAGTGCAGGTAAGGCTGATAGAATTCCTCTTCTCGCGTATACTTAGTATAAGCTTAATGAACAAGTAAGTACCTGGGGACATTGGGAGATCCTTCACCACCTCGTAGGAATCAGCAAAATACTTGGACGCCTGTTTCACGCCCCCTAGTAAAAAAAATATAACAACCAGTTAAACAGGAGCTTTTTGTTAGTATGGAGACGTGCTCTTACCTTCTTAGCGCATTGTTTGCCTAGATCCTGCAGCTGTTTCTGCTTCATCAGTGTACGTTGATGACGTTTTTGAAGTTGCTCCTGTATACGTCATACAAATACCAAGTTCAGTTTTAAAAATATCAGGTTATGAGCCCACTTTTGTAGGTACCAGCTCAAGACGCCCGAGGTCAATACTGCGGTCCATCCCAGCCAGTTGACACGAGCTTTTAGCTCTGATGCATCAGTTGCAAAGCTTCGAGACGGCAGATTTCTGCCTTGGACTACCGGTACGACACCTTCGCATACGTGAAAGCTTCGATACAGATGGGAGGTCTTGAGAGCACGACCGACGCCCAGCATTGGCAACGGGAAAGCGGGAAGTGCCCACGCACTATCTGCATCCACCGATCTGTGACGTGTGTGCGCCACAGACTGGACATACTACGGCACCAATCGGCAAAGCCATCTTCACAAGCCTGTACCGACAAGACATATTAATAAAGACTCCAGTATCCACTCCCAGCAGTCTTTTCAACATCGTGTTGTCCGATTCTTGGCGCGTTATTAGAAGAGGTTGTCTTGCGACTTCGTCGTCCAATTGGTGATAATTGCTTTCCTCATTCCAAGCTTTGAGGAAGGGGGGGTCCTTGTCTTCAAAGTCGTTAGTTTGTCCCTCCTCCTCATCGAAAGCACCCCCACTTGAGCTTTTACCGCGCAAAATTAGACAAACCCCACTTTATTTCAAAACATGAAAGTCTTGTCAATGACCGGATTCGTCACTCGATACCGAGTGTCCATCTGCAAATCCTCGTGACGAAATGGACCATTTTGGCAATGCTTTTACAATGCGATGTAGCCTGCCTGCAGCTCCCACAATGGTGCCCATTCCACTTCACTCCAAATCGCTGCCTGGCCCAAGTTCGTCGTCTTCAAAAGGTTTAAGGCGCTCGACCGATTCCTCACATAACCATTCGGTGCTGTATACGTCGAGCCACGCACTGTTCCTCGTACAAACGCAAATAGTTCGCGTGTGTCGCTAGTGGTTTCAATGTTTTCTTCCAGAGTGATGGCAAGACTGATCCACCGTACCAACATGGAGTTGTTTCGGGCAGTCGGTTCTCGTGAATTCATCGCGCGAGTGTCTTCTGTTATGGCAAAGAAATCCACATTCAAGGTGTGGGCATCTCTTGAAAGTTTAGCCCTGTAGTCTCCGATGGACCAGCCGCTCGCCGTCGAAATCATAGTTGACACACCACCGGGCGTCACTTGAAAAATATGCAGTTGCGAATCTAGTACCAAAGTCGTCGGTGTGGTGCCGGTTGAGAACAACGCTGAACGTAACGATAGACTCGCTCCATCACCTGCTATTTGTACATGTCGTATGTCGACGCACCCAACCTCGGCGGTAAGTTGTGCGACGTCAACCAGACTCATCTCTTGAACAAAAGTATCTGTCGTGACAGACGTTATGCTCGCAACTCGTACAGACCCAGGGTCCAGTAGAAAGCGATGGTTCCACAGATTCAATCCTGGATGAGCTCCCATCCTGGTGAGCGTCGTCTCGAGCCTACTCTCGCGGAAGTGTACTGCTGCGTTTTCACGAGTTTGCGCCTTGAAAACCTCTAAGATGCTGTCCAATGCATCTGACAGGGACCCTGGCGCGTTCGGTTTCAACAAGAGCAATGATATCTGCGGTCGGAGAGCGTTAAACCGCGTTTGGCCGTACACCACGGAAAGTACTTCGTCCACCAGCTCAGGGATCGAAGACGCAATGTGTTGTGCTGAGAAATCGCCCATATCCACAAGCTCTTCGCGCAGTACATGGCCCAGAGCATCGTATACGCTTGCAATAAGCAACCCAAATTCTTCTCGAAAAATTCTAATGTTGGTATTCCCGGCCTCGTGATTCTCTCCGGTTGATTGCAGCAGGCGTTGAATGCTATGGGAGGCCAACGCTCGCAGAAAGAGGAACCCAGTTACTCGAATTGTTGTGATATCTCATCTCAACGTGCTTCGCGTCATAGGTGACGAGAACGCTGAATGATTTCTTGAGGACTTGGCGAAATCCTTCAAAAACGAGAGTACGTCGCCTTCCACGTGTGCTTGAGAGCTGGCCCTACCACTCAGGGTGCCCGCAGCACGTAACCAGTATGCACGGATGGTCTTCTGAACCAGTTGGGCCTCAAATCCGATATCGTGCAACGAAATAAATTGAATAAACCGCCACAGGATGACTAAGTGTTGGCCTTTTTCCGTCAATTTGCTGGTATGTGTGACGAGATCTTGCTGATCCACACACCGTTTACACTCGAGTTCCTCTGTGACCTGCGATGATTGAGTGTCCACGTCATTCGGAGCGAAACTCACCGTTACAAACTTGCTGCTGCGTGGAAGCTCGAGGGCTGGTACATTGCATCCAGCGTCGCTGCTGTCGTACCGAGACCTTCGGTACGAAATGAGGCTGAAAGTTGGGGATTCTTGACGGGAGAGTACCACTGCATTGACCGCTCTATCGCTTGGGCCTGAGATTACTAAGTAGAAAACGTAAACTACGAGATGATGTGTCATCTCGCGCTGCGTCGAGGTCGCACTGCTGTCGTAACTGTACTGCCATGTGGGTAGTCTGTGGTTGTTCAGCACATACAATACGACATTCTTCAATGTAAAAGCAAAACAACAGAGTAATTTGCACATGGAGCCAACATAACGATTAAAAACCACTCCAGAGTATAGGTCAGCGTATTCAAAAGCAAGAAACAAACCTTTGGCAGGAGCTTCTGCTTCGAGTCGCTTTCTCTGTCAGCTCGAACCCACGTATTTTGTTGTTCTGACTGACTTTTATCAAGCAGACCAGCCGGAAGAGACACATCCTCGCCTGGCTGCAGTCTTTGTTCGTGGATATCGCCACAAATCTCATCGCCTAGCATGTACGTTTGGTTTGTTGCTTTTTGCAGAGTCACCCACGAAGGCTCGAACCGAGCGCACACAACGACATTTTCCAGGTCTGCAAGCGGGTTATCGTCAGCAAATGTCACCATAACGTGGACAGAACATCCGCAATAGCTACGCGAGGCGTGTTCAGGGCAGCAGTGCGGGAAACAACGTAGAAGCTAACATGTCGTCCACCACAATAACACCATACGTCATCTGATGGTTATGATATCCTGACAAGCTGGGCTAAGTCGGAGCGCAAACATACTTTAACACCTTTTTCTCGATTGCTCCTTAAAGGAAAGGACAAGAACTCAAAGTTAGTGCGTCCACCTTGCACAGTAAGTTTCCTTTAGTTGACTAGAGTAGTCCCTCCTTACCTCACGTAGTAGCGCCGAAAGAGCGGGTGGTTCTCTTCGCTGCAGCTCAAGCGCATAAAGCGACACGAGGCCACACGGACCATTTCTTCTTTCTTATGAACTGTACTTGTGGTAATGGGAGATCGGGAGGAATCACTGTCAAGCGAAGTGAAGGTCAGAAAATAAGGAGGCGGATCCCACTGCGGGAAATCAGTCGAATTCGAGGGGTCTGATCCCACGCATCGGCGTTCGTTTGGCTGGCACTGGCTCACGGTCTTGCTCTAATAGACAGAAGGCCAAAATAGGCGCATCCTCTTACACAAACCTGGCCTTTTTTTGTTTCAAAAGGGTCTTTTTAGCTGTTGGTTTAGAGTTAGTTTCAGGCTAACTACTCGTCCGTCCTTCATCCAGACCCTCTTTGAAAACATCGTGCTCGAGCACTTGGGTGATGGTCAGCCGCTTCATTGGGTCAACTTCCAACGTGCCTGACAGCAGACGCAGTGCACTTTCTGGTAGGGACTCGGCCACTCCCCACGACTGCAGAACAGACACGACGCCGTCCCTCTTGAAAGTGCAAAACGGCTTCAACGACATGGAAGCAAGCGACACGAGCGGTGACCCTGTCAGCATAATGAAGAGCACAATCCCGAGAGACCAAATGTCTGCGGCTTTGGGGTTGTACGCATCACCCGCGACGATTTCCGGCGCCACGTAGCAGTTTTTGCCGACGTGGCGCCCGCGTACACACTGCGCTCGAGTTGCCACACCGAAGTCCCCCAACTTGCAGCGACCGTGATGCAGCATGATGTTTTCAAGCGAGATGTCACGATGAGCGACTCCGTGGTCGTGTAGAAACTTCAAGCCAGACGCCACTTGTGCCAGCACACTCAGCGCGTCCTTGAACGGCATCTTCTGCTGTCTGCGCGTGCTTAAGTAGCTGTGGAAGTCGCCGTCCGCACAGTATTCCATTACGAGGTACAACGTCTGGTGCTCCACGAACGAGTCCTTGTACTGCACAAGGTTCGGGTGGCCGCCGGTCGCGCGTATGAAGTTGCCCACGTCTTTTTCGATGAACGGGTTGTCAGGCAGGTGGCCGTCGTTCGGGTGATTCTTCATGAAGTTGGCCATGCGATCGAGAGAGACTTGCTTGACTGCGACCGATGATGAATTCGTGGTTGTGTCACGTGGACTATGGGTGTCCTCGCAGACGAAAACCCAGCCGTAGAGTGTGGCGCTGAGTTCGCGGATCACTTGGTATCGGTCGTGGATTACAGGCATTTTTCAGTGGTTACGAGGCTTCAGTGATCAAGCAAAAGGGGAATGAGCCACGTTGGTGACGGCTGCAGCTCGTGGAGCAAGAATATCGCAGGTCCGGTCAGCGATCAGAGGTTGTACAATACGCGCGAGGCGTTGAGCGGTTTTACTAGTACTTTCTTGTTCTGTCTTAGACCTGGAGCAACTGAAGTCGCTGAGCACCACAGACTCCGTTTCACGCGCAGTGCTCAGTCCAGTTGCATCAAGCTCTCGTTGAGATTTTATTTCTCTTGGAGCTGCGCCTGTCCGAATCGACTCTCTTGACCCAACCATCAATCGTCGGCCCGAGGAAGCTGCTGCTGCTGTTGTTGTCCGGAACCCACCGGTTTTAGTCTTTCACGATGTACAACTTGATGCGTTAAACACCATATTGGGAATGTGAGTGAGTTATCAAAAATCGCCATTGTGGGTCTTACTGCTCTTAGCACGGGATATTGCCAGTAGTGTTATACTGGCGGAGAATGCTGTCACCAGGACGTGAGGTTCAATCGTATATTTGCCAACAACAGCGAGGTTTGGTTCTTGCGTAGTATAATACGGTAGCTTCCATCGAAAGTCGGACACTTCTAGTTAGGAAATTCTATTCAGTGTCTTCACAAACGATACTTTCTGAATCCTTCGTTCAAGCCCCCCCCTCTCCCTCCAGGTGAGCACAAGAGGAAACGTGACGGAAGAGCTTCCTGGCGTGCTCTGCCATCTTTATGCGCGCAGTTTGTCCTCATGGGCGGCTCTTTGGGGGCGAGTACAAGAGGTACGCTTGTACTTCCATCTGTAGTGGGTGGCGGCGTGAAAGCCCAACCACGACCACGTAATGCAGTAGGGTGCGTGTGGTTGAAGCCATCTATCGTGCTGCGGCTCAGAGCTGTGTTTCCGTGCCGCAGGTGGCATGACGGATGCGAAGGAAGATCATGCGTGCTCTCATCGACCCAAGCTGGTACAGGTTGAAGTAGAGTGCTCTACAAGACCGTCGAGTAGGACACCATCACTGGGACGCCGGTGATGGCGACGTAGAGTAGTTAGTTGGCGTGCTTGTTTGCATGTCTCACTTTTGCTTTTACCTCAAAGCCAGCAAGCGAAATACAATCGGCAAGAACCTGAAGGAAGTGCCAGCTTCCCGCGACTGTCTTCGCGTGCTTTCAGGTGTGACCTACTACAAAGAATTCTTTAGGTCCAAGATGATGAGATCAACACGTACCAGCACGACGACAACGAGACCCGACACGGAAACGACTGCTTCGAACAGCGAGACGTCAACCGTGCCGATGGCACTTTTCATGCCTCTCGCGGCACCACTGTAACGCATCTGCGTTAGATTACCGTAGCCTCCTGGTGGTCCAGTGGGCTAGACCCACGAATGCTATGCACGTGATGCGAGTTCGAGCCCCGCTGAGCGGGACTTTTCCATGTTACGAAATGATCAGCATTCTCCAAACCAATATCTCATTCAAACAAATTCAGAATCAACATCAACAACCTTCAGAGTAGCATAGTCACGTGTGTAGCAAACCAGGAATAACCAGTTAATCAACTCAATTTCCTTCCTCCTGCGTTAGATTACCGTTGAAGTTTACGAGACGGCTTACGGTATAGCTTACAGTATAGATTACGGTATAGCTTACGGGACGTTAGTATAGATTATGGTATAGCTTACGGGACGTTTTGTAGTTAAGTACGATATAGTTTACGGCATGCCTATCTAGGAGTGGACACAAGAGAGTGCCCCGCAAGCTTAACAACTAATACCACTTTTCATTTTTGACAAGCTTCCTCAACCGTTACATGGCAGCACTTGAAGAGTCCAAGCTTCGACTTGTCCACCATCCTGACCATCGAGCCAAGAATTTCCAGTGATGGAAGAGACCACCACTCCGCAGACTTTTGGGGAAGTCCTCGCACTTCTCGCCCGCCAACAGGCGGATTTCCAATCCATGATGCAACAGCAATATGCTGTTAGCGAGGCACACATCGACGCGCTCGCCGCACGGCCAACAGGGGCCCGCAAGAATCATCCCCCGACCTACAATGGGAAACTCGACGAGGATCTCGAGCTTTGGTTCTTTGATTTGGAGCAGTTCTATGCAGACTATCACCCACAGATGATCGAAGAGTCACCTCAGTTTGTGACTATGGTGTCATGCCATCTGGGCGTGACACCGATGAACTGGTATCGCCAGTTCTCATCGGCGTGCGATGCTAGTGGGCAAGTGAAGACGTGGGAGACATTCAAGACGGCGATGCATCAGCGCTTTTTGCCACCAGACAGCGAGTATCGCCTGCGGGAACGGCTGTGTGCGCTCAGTGAGAACATGTCACTGCATGATTACGTGGCAGATTTCCAACATTTGCTCATCCAATGCACCGTGCCGATTAGCCCACTGGAGCTCCGATTTTATTTCCAGCAGGGGTTAAAGCCAGACACGGCAAATCACATTCGTGGCCATGCGATTTGACCACGCCGGAAAACGAGCGGGAATGGCAAATGACAACTGGCAAGCTACAGCGACTTGTCACCGCTGCAAGAACGTCGGCCATATCGCTCCGAACTGTCCATCGAGACTAGGTCGTCTGCGACTTTGACTGGGAATACATTTTTTTAGCGCCGTATAGCGAAGAAAGAAAGAAGAGAAGAACGAGATCGTTTGACAGACAAATATGAAATGAGAGGAAGTGACCGTTAGACGGTTAGACTGATTCGTATTGTGAAAGAACTGCTCACTTTCAAGTAAGCGCGATGCCCAGCAAGAAAGCAAAGAAACCCTCGATGACATTTATGGCGATTGCGATAGACATAATTTCGCATGATTCTCAGCTAAAGGGGCTATGGTTGGGTGAGTCGGCAGGCAAAGTCGTGAAGCAACATGTGATTGGCGCAGGGACACGAAGCGATAGCGAAATGAGAGAGATTTTGCGCAAGGTGCTGTACGCATACGCACTACGCTCGAATACAAAGCGTGAGGTGACGATTAAGTCGCTTGAAGCAAGCGGTTTGTGGTTGAGAGCTGAATCTGTCGTGAACAAGATCGAGTATTCTGTGAAGATCAAATTGTTGCTCATGATTACACGAAGGAAGGTTGTGTCGAGACCGTTCGTTGGGAGGATACTTCATTTTCGCAAATGCATTGGTCCAGGCAGTGCGTTTGAGCGCAGATATGTAGAAGCAGAAGCATTGGAAGAGTAATGGGATACTATTTTCTTGTTGCTTTTGCTTTTTTTGTAAAATCAAAATGTATGTGTTTGATGGTTTCGGTAAAACACAATAAAACAGTGTTTCTTAAGTTATTTGAAAATCGAAATAAAACCTATTCGAACAGATATTGGTAAAGTTGTTAAAGTAAGATTGCGTTTGCTTTCGGTTTTAAATCTTCGTTTCTTCTGGTCTGTTTTTTTGATATAATGCCGAAAGTGAAGCAGCCATTTTTGGAGGTGATCTCTTTTGCTGAGGGATGGTTGGAAGCAGGGACGACTTTTGGACGCACTTTGCTTCAGTTACTGAAGCTTGCGCTTTTTTTGGTCCGGCTCAATCTTCTCAAGATGTTGATCAGTGGCGTTCTTTGTCTTCGCGGGAGGAGTAGTGACTTCTTCGAGAATGGCGTTGTCTCCATCGACCGCGTCGGTGCTGTTGCTCATTTTGGGAGTACCTTCATAGAGAGCCTTCGAAGACACGTTGTTCGTTGCGTCACTAGTGTACTCATGCGTCGAATCGAGTTTGGGATTGGCCAGCTCCACGTTCGTAGGTTCTTCAAACCTCAGATCTTGGAAGCGGGTGGTGAACTGGCAGCATTCATCCCGGTAAACTTTGTCGTTCGAGTAGTGCACGATCTTGAGATTTTGCCCTCGAAGAGGGAAAGAGGGTACATAATCGTCGGAAACCCAGATTGTTCCTTGTCATCAGATCTTTGTCGACAGTGTAGCGCTGAGAAGTATACTTATCCTCGTATTTCTGGGACATAATAAAAGAAAATTGTCAGTACAGAACGATTGCGTCATGGGTAGAACAGAAAGGTACCTCTTTCAGTCCTTCGGCCGATTTTGGCGCAAACAGATCCGTGATATGAATGCGGACCAGGCGACGACCATCCGCAACAACGTGGTCACTTTTCCAGATGAATCTCCCGTAGATGTAAGCATTCTCCGTGTTAAGCGGTTTTACATTCACGTATTCAATAAAAGCTGCAGAATAAAAAATATTATTAGGGTGTTTCAGTATAGTATGGTGCATAATGTGTAGTGAGGAATGTGCATGTACCTGCACGCGTAGGAATGGGCTGTCGTGAAATGTCCTTCTCACTTTCTCCACGTACTTGGAGAGGTGACTTGTAGTCTTTCGGGATTGGGATCCCATCGATCTCCATGTTATTGCGGCTTGAGGAAGGGGGGCTTTGGTGTCACGCTGCAGATTGAGTTATGAGCAGCGAACTGAGAGAGTGACTGTGTTGCAAATTGAGTAGATAAGACGTTAGCACAATTCGGAAAATTCCTGAAAGGTTACGGCAGCAACTGCCTGCTGGGCAGATTATCTTGTGTAGAGAATTAAGTAGTTAAGACCGTTAGCACAATTAGAAGATTTCCTGAAGGGTTGTTGGACAACTGCTCGTTAGTCGAACGTCACATGAGGTAGGATATGAGGAACTTGCTAGTGGCTATGGGGTTGCCAATATCCATCTCTTCCAATGTCCATGCGCCATTTCGTAGTGTCCTTGTTAGGTTTCAACTTCTTCAAAATACTCTTTTTGAATGAAGGGGACAATGGGATGCAACGCAATAAACGGGCGAAGCGTACACGTGACGTCCCGACATAGAGGTGATCCAGTAGCCATTTAGGTGCGCCAGGAGCGCCTTCAAGGTAGAGTAAAACCCTTCGAAGTGTTGCTCCTTGCGCTTTCCAAACGGTCATCACCAGTGCTAGTTCCACAGCAAGTTGTGAATATTTGATTGTGACCGTCTTAGGAAGCAGCGTTCGTGCTAACTTGACACATATTTGTTGTGCTTGTTTGCCACAACGCCAACTGGGATGACGATACTACTTTTTTCCGTGTTGTGGCCATCACAGTTCGCCTTCCAGTTGGGTTCTAAATTGTTTTCCACGGGCCACGATGTTGCAGGTACAAATTCTCCAGTTTGACTGACTAGACGTACGTTTATAAAATCAGGAGCACGAGGAAGATCAATAACATCCCCACAGCGAATCGGTTTATTGACTAAGTGCTGCAAAATTTTGTCAGTATCATCCATGCTATCCAGGCAAGTGAAACAAACTGGCACATTGTGCCGTTTGCGACACCCCATTCGACGTTACCATATCCATTATCAAGATCTTGAGCACACACCCCTTGCACAAAGTACCCAAATAGGATTGGATATTCTTTGTCGTTGTAAAGCAGCTCCAGCAATGCTTCAGGTACGTCAAAAAGTTCTTTTTTCCAGCGAAGTACAACTGTATGAGAACGTAGTGCAAGTAAACGAGCTGCACTGTGCACCTGGCCACCTTAAATATGCAAAACCCTGTTCTTCCCATATTGAAGCCCAATATGACCATTTGGAGAATCAAGATATGGGAATATGGGATTGTATTCATTGTGTAGTCTTCTGGGTATATCTAAGCTATCATTTGTCCTGTAAGTTCTCGCAACGCCTTAAATTGTTTTGCATGCATCACGCCTTCTAAAGAAAAATCTGTAATGCTCTTCCGGTAGACGTCTTTCTCCCAGCCCATGACGGAGAAATCGCTCTCTACAGTTGCGGTGTTTGGAAAGGTATATCCCCACAAAATTGTTTGAGTCGACTAAAACGCTCACCGACAGTCTTCCAGCCGACTTCAAATGAAGTTGTCTCGTCATCTTGGCTGTCGAGGGCCTCGCGCAGCGCCTCCTCTCTGGCGTACGCTCGACGAAGCTGCGAGAGTTCTTTCCCAACCTGGTGAACTTCTACTTTTGTTTGTCGGACTAGAAGTCGTTGCGTGTGATCCTGAACCATTTGCTGGAATGTCAAGACGTTTACATGTACGAGTCGATGTGGCAGCACCGGAGGTAAATGCAAGCCTGCGGTGTTGTCCGAAGTACGCTCAGCTATAATATTTCGGATACCATTTGCAGCTTGAACAAATATACGTGCAACAGCAGCAAATAAAGGTTTTTCGTCTTCGAGGCGGAGATTATCCATCGTGTCCATTACCCATGGATCACATTCGGTCAAAACGTGGCGCGCTTGGTCGTGTCGAAGAACGAACCCCCCACAAACCTCCGCTCTACCTCAGCGACCTGCAGTTCAGTTAATGGGCCACGCATCCCCATAATTCGTGAATATGTGGAAATCAGATTCTTCAGTGCGGCACGCTGTTGCGAGAGCAAAATTGCACGTCCTTGTAACCTTTGAAAAACAAAGTTGGCTTCGGACGCCAGAGCATCTACCGCATAAACGAAAATCCACCACTTAATCGAGGGTACACATTGAAGGCGGGGTTGTTTGGTAGAATAGTACTCCTGTAGCATGATGATATTGCTAACTATCCAAGAGCAACAGTTTGCCATTGCAAGCTACCGGGTTCCTGGCATCAAAGGGCACGTCGTTCGCATTTTCTTTATCAAGTTCTGTTGGCGTCGTAAGTGTCCAATCATGGACGTCAAAGTTGATAAAAACTCTTCATCTAGTGCTGCTGTGTGCACACTCTGCATCACAAGGTCCAGTTGATGAAGTGCACACCATACGCGAACAATCTTTCGATTCGGGATTGCATTTTCAATGCGAGTGGATACTCCACGCACTCGCCCTGTCATTGAGCTTTCACCGTCCGTAGATACGCCAACAAGAATATCTTTCCAGTGCGGGGCTAATGCATTAAGAAAGGTCGACATCGTGTCGAACATCTTCTCGCCGGTGTGCTCTTCGAACAACGGAACTGCCATGAGATGAAAATTGTACAACGAGCCGCTAAAAGCAAAACGAGTTCGGATATCAAGGTAAGACTTTCCGAATATCGTTGACGTATCCAATGCAATCGAGAAGCCGCTAACACAGTCGAGAATTCCTCCCAAAAACTGCAATGAAGCAGCACATAGCACCCTGATAGTATTTGAAACTAGTACATCTGTACACTCACTGAAAACAGAGAGACCCGTTTCATCGCGTACGAGCTGTCCAAACTCGGCAGCCATTCGAAATGAAGCACCCCGTGCAATAAACCCCGCTAAAAGAAAGAATCTCTTACGGTTTTTAATCGTGACCTTGTACTCGACCACAGCTTCAGCAGTGTCGCGGCAGCATTTAAACAGTTGCAAAGCCCTTTCACGCGTAATTCCATCAAAATCATCAGGGTGGAAGAGAAGTTCACCAATAATTGTGTCCACGATAGCGGGTTTCACACGGACGACTAGTCCCTCTGAAGAAGTGTCAAAATGAGCGTGTAGCGAATTAGAGAGTGGGATAGCAAGCGGCGAACCGAAAAATGCCTCTGTTCATCGTCTGTTCTCAACTGCTCGTAGTGACCCCACTTAGAGGAGTGCTCTAAGGCAAGATGCTGTCTGTTGCACGTTGTCCTAAAGGTCCTAAAGTACTTCACGCTGTCGGATCGTTTACGAGGTTCTGGAGTGGATGCCGTCGGTTTCCGCTCTTCACGTTTGAACACTTCACAGAACCGACACTTCACGGAGGTGACAGCTCCGCCAGCATCCCACGATGTGGGCTGAAGCCCATACTTCATACTGTGCGACGCATTGAATGTAGCTGTAGTCTTCTTTGACTTCGGCTTTGGCTGGTGAAGATTTAAATCGTTGGGAGACCGACGCTTCGGTGCCACCTTGCTGAATGACGACTTAGTAGGTGTTTCCTGCGTGGGCGGGTGGCATGTAGCCGATACCAAAATAAAAAAAAACACGTAACCCCCGGAATTTAACTGGAGAAGGAGGTTTCTGGTATGCTCTGTTTTGAAACTCAAATATGGGAAATATGCTAATATGCTTGCAAATCGCATATTTGAGGAGGCCTGCCTGCACATGCTGTTAGTGCAGCTTTGTCAACATTGCTTGTAACCAAGACAGTTGTTTCATCCATTCATGCCGGGTCATTTTGAATTTCTTGAGTTGTAAGCTCGTTTGTAACAGCGTCAATTACAGCATCATCGAGAACTTGAAACTCCATGTCCGAGTTGGGGCTTCCCGAGTACACTGGAGGAAGGGAAAGGAATTTGTCCAGAACTTGTTGTTGGACCGAGCAACTGTGTGCTCTTTGTTGCGTCTTGAGAAAAAAAACACTCGGAAGCGTCTAAAGAGATCACGCGCGTGGATAATATCAGGGTTTGCGTTCGGCTTGTACATTGCCTTACATAATGGTGTTCCCATCAGTGCTTCTAACTGCAAGAAATCACCGGCCTGTCAGAGCATTCAAGTCAATAAAAGATGAGAAGCCAAACGACCAAGAAAAAGGAGGGGTAACACTTACCCACAACACGGATTTACCTCCAAATGGTAGATCAGGATTGTAGACCAGTCTTAAGCGCTTGTCAATTTTTTACTGCAAACTCGCTTCCAAGCATTGAGATTTCATCTGTGACGATAAGTGCGACGGTGCTATCAAAAGTAAGATGTAGTTCGGCCATTTTGGCTGCTCAAATGTGCTCTCCTTCCAGTCAATTATTTCTTGTTGTTCTGGGGACGCCACTTCTGCGCCTTTCGTTACACAAGGAGCACCGTCCGCTAGTGAATCAGAAGTGCCACGAGTCCGTGAGATGCGTGCCGACTCTGAACTGGCTCGTCGCGAGTCTTGGCGATGCGAAGGCATTTTCTGGATTCGCTGTGCGATCTTTGAAGGTTGCGCTGAGGGTTGGCGCGTTCACTTTCTTGATACACACAAGAATGTAAACTTGAAACCCCCAACAGCTTTCTTGATTCAGATGTCTGTTCATCGCTATTCTCAATACCCATTAGTGAGAAATACATCGATTGCAGCGCCTCGATACTATTCCGATTAATAGGATTTCCCAATGCTGTAGCCCTCGTTAACCAGTAAATATAATCATCACCTTCAGGAATAATACCGTCAGCTTCAGGGTCGGAAGTATCACGGAGGCAATTCTTTTTGTGTTCGTTACGTCGAGAGGGTCAATCAAATCGTCTTTCCACCGCGTGGCATTCCTAGCTCTCCATTCCAAGCACATTTTCTCGTTGTCCTTGCTTCGCACTCGTTTCATGAATTTGACGATATCTTTGCCTTGCCAGAAATGGAGCGAAAGAATGATCCCACAGCTTACACAAACATGATAAGCCTGACGTCTTCAGTGCAAATCGTGGTCGATTGTTATTGTTCCAGGGTGTCGACAGAGATGATGTATCTGGCGATCGCATTCATTTTACTATGACCACTTTTTTGCCGAGAACACGAGGGGGAGGAGCTCCTCCAAACATTGGCGTCAGCATTTTTGTTCGTATGACAGCTTCGTAGTGATGGTAAAGAGGGTGATTTGTATCCAGCTCAAAGGTTTTTCGTCGTTTGCGTCCACGTACTTGCGTTTTGTTTGTCAGCTTTTGGCGAGGTACAATGTCAACAATACAAGCAAATTCAATTGGTGAATAGTCCACAAAGTGATGGCCTCGGAATTTGTACGATTCCACTTGAGTGACAAAAGTGACTTTCCCATCGATTTTATAAGCCCGTCCACCGGTATTACGATGATCTTTTAGCCCGGTACGGAGTTCAGATAAGTCTTCTGAATGAGCAAAGTTTGCCAGCTCTTCAACAATTTTAGTTACCGAGATAGTTGAATCATGGTCTTGTTGAGAGTCCACGGAAGCAGCCATGTCGAAATCGTCATCAACTTCGTTCTCATCAGTGGCCGAAAACGTTTCACTTTCGTTGCTACTACTTTCTGTATCATCGAGATTTTCCGTAACAGGCGATTGCTGAAGTTCGACGATAAAACCATGAGGAATAACATACCAAAACGACTCTGAGGACATGTATGACTTGTGTCCAAGCAAAGCGTACACCATTAACGAAAGAGACCATTCATGAGCACCGCCAAACGCGTTCACGGTCCTCGTGGCTAAATACTTTGCTTGTCTCATAGGTGTTCCGCTATCTTTTGCAACACTTGGATACTTTAGAGCATCTTGCAAAGCGGTCGACATGACAGCAGCAGCATTTTTTAATCCAGCACCTTCTTTCGTCATATAATTTTGCTGGTATTCGTCAACCATGTCTCCAGCCTCTTCTCCATTCATGACACTCGAATTGCAATGCGAACCAGTTAATGCGGACAACAAAATGTTTGTTTCAATAAACATACCATCTGACTCTGGCCGAAACTGTTCCCACACAATTGGCCCTGGGATATGCGGGCGAAGAAAATCGCCTTGATCAGCATTATAACCAGCATCCAATGCCGCTTCCTGGTCTTCGGTGAGAGGTTTTCCGGTACAGATACCACTAGTCTTAGCAATGTGTAGGGGCTGGGTTTCGTCATCGTGAATACCTGCTGGACGGCAGAGACGGCACTGCTTTTTGCCTCGTTCCCATTAACACATGTTTTGAAATGGCTATGAATATTCGTCGCAACGATTGATTTCTCCACTGCGATTTTGAACGCTTGCATGTTTTCACTTGAAGATGGAAGAGTGATTTCACAAGCTCGCGGTAACATGTTTGCATGCTCAGTGCTCTTCCATTCTGCCAGCCATGCTCGCGTATCAGGAGATAGTCGGGTAATGCAGACAGTGTTCATCCATGCAGTAATATTTTGGCGTATTTGGCCACAAGAAGCAACTCTCGTCAAAAACTCCGGTGTAACTGACGAGCCGTAGACTGTCATGTGTAAATGCAATCGGCCATCGACTTGCGACTCCACGACACCATTGAATCCAGCTACTCTTCCATACGCACCCTATTCCCTCTCTGTATAATTTCGACTTTTTTAATGTCTTGAGAACGCGGGCAGTGCAGAATTGCATTTTGGATAAGTTTTATTTTTCTATCAAACAAAAAGCTGCTAGAGCCGGACATCCACTTGAGATTGAAAGACGCAGTCTCGGGCTTTCCTTAATGCTCTGGGGCAACTGTGACCAAGCCCAATGCGGTCGTGCATACGTGCACTTCTCATCGTTCCATTTAGTTTTCGAATTAGCACGACTCGATGCAGCGTAATATCATCTTGCTCTGGAGGTGCAACGGTAACCCAAAACTGAGGGAGGCCAAATCGATAACGCATAGCAGCTAACTTGGGGCGGGTTGCAGCTCGTTCGAATGGAGAAAAAGGCACTGTTCCACCAACGACAGAAAGAATTCGCAGTAAACCAGCATTTAACCGTTTTGCTGTGGGGAGAGGAGCCTTAAACTCGGAAGTGTTGGCCAATTCCCCCAGCTTTTGTAGTGTCTTCGCGTGTGAAGTTGCAGCTCGTGCTGCTTTTCGTACTGCCGAATGCCGCTGCAGTTGATTAAACAGAGTCGCAATTACAGTGACATCACTTTCAAACCTTCCATCATAGTAGCGCATCAAATGTTGTGTCAAGTCTTGAGGAAACGAACCAGCAGGAAGCATATCACCACCCATCATAAACAACGTACGAAATGCACCGGTAATCAAAATTCCATTTTCATCCCATTCCACGATTGGATCAGCTCCTCTGCGTACTACTGAAATGCTCTCATCCGGCTCAACAGCATTAAGTATAGCATCAATAATGACCGATCCCACTTTATCCGAATGACACATCGGCGGTTGTAGAACAGCTGATTGCTGAACAACCACTTCTGGAGAACTTCCCGTGCTTACATCAGCTCCATAGCGCTCAGAAGTAACAGCATCGCCAACAGCATGTAAAGCAGCGGAATCGTTCACGACAACATTATTTTCAATCGAATTTTGCAAAGCAGACAGCCTGTCCACAGCAGCGCGTGAATCATCAATTGCAATGCCCTCCGTTCGAAAAAGCTATGTGTTTCTGTCAAAACAGATAACCACGCGAAAATGCTTTCACTAGGAAGTTCGTATAATCCACGAAATAGGTGTTTCCGTGCTCTCCACTCCTCACAAGGACCTATAAAGGTGACGCGGGGCTGACGGTCAACATCTGTGATTGGTAGTACCCTTGCACATGACTGAGGGCCATCTGAGGGGAAACAAATAGCATGGCCGCTACAGTGTTTTCCAGATAGAGATAATTCCAGTCCAAAACAACGAGCTGGCGCAATACAGTTTTTGGCAACAGGACTCAATTCTGGAAGCGAGTCACACCGACCGTAATCGTGACCATTGGCAAGGCTAAACTTGGATTTTCGAGGGTTATACGCACACTTGGTGCACAAATGAACGCGGCCTGTATCTGGTACTAACTCCGAATTTAAAAATATTTCGTTCCGTCTGGGCAAAACCTGAGCATGCTTTCTGGCAACATTGCCCGATAGATGTCCATAACGTTTTGACTACTCATCTGCAGAAATTTGAAACGGTTTCGAGAGTAGTGCTAATGGCAAACATACGTGTCCACACTCAGAACTAACCAGAAATTCACAGCATGATGCACAAGCGAAAATTCAATTTTTAGATGGATCTACAGAAGCGGCAGATGCCTGGCAGCGCTCGTATTCTGGAACACCAGGGGGTTCATCCATTGCATGAATCAACCGCTCTCGTACTGCCTCATCATCGCGAATGTGTTCATCATTAAATACAAACGCATCCGGTTGCCCTCCACAACAGTAATAGTCATCAAAGCCAACCTGGGGTCACTCTTTTTTTAAATTTTGGCTCTTCGTCATCATCACAATGTCCTCTTCCGAAATAAAATGTTCATGCAATATAGACGCGGCCAACGATTGCAGACAATCACCAACAGTCTCGTCATCAAATAACTCGCGTTGTGGTGAACAAAGTTGCTCCACTTCCTCTGCCGAATGCACGTCTTGACGCGACTGACTCTGGCGCTCTAAGATTGTTAGCGGATGTTAGTTAATGATAACGTTAGGTATAAACTGGTCATGATAAGTGTACCTTGTTTTTTTCTGGCCTCGATATTTGCGCATTTCACTTGCATGCTTCTGCCGTGTCTTCGCGCGATCATCATCACCCTGCGAATTCATGATCTTGCCCTGCATTTGCTTGTGTTTAGCTCGATATTGTCGCATGCAATCGGCTTGCTTCCGCTGCTTTTGCTTCGCCACATCCGGATCTTGTCGTATTTCGTTGAAAACTGGTGAAGACGTGTCTCCCAGTTTGCGCTTTGCGCGATATTCTCTCATATATTGCGCTCTACGCCGCTTTCTCTCCTGTTCTGCATCACTTGCAACGGAATGTTGGTCTGCTGTCGATGGGGTGCGTTATTTGAAAAAGCTTCAGACACAGCACGTTTCACCATTATCTCAACCCCGACACGAACTAGGAAAAGAGTAGGTACCTACTGCGCCAAAAGGCGAAGATCTCGGCACCCACCCTCAATGACACCCCCGGCAACAGACAAGTCCGCCGCTCCAGGATCGCAGAGCGCCATCCCCAGGACGAGCCTTTGTCGAGCACTCACAAGTTCGCAAGTTTGCAACTATGTTTTTCCTTTTCTAATGAAAGCCAGACAGATTTTGACTACAACGTGATGCTACTTGACTCGTTCTCCCCCAACAAAAATGCCGTTCCTGCAACATATCTGAATGTGCTACGAATGTTATCCCAGGTTACGCTTACGCTCACGCTGTACCGTGGAATTAATCTGTTGAGGCTGTCCATCCCTCATTCTATTCGGTATTCCCAATACGTATAAACATACTCTCGCTTTCAAAAGGAGGTCGTGTAACGCATCTGCGTTAGATTACCGTTGAAGTTTATGAGACGGGTTTACGCATAGCTTACAGCATAGATTACGGTATAGCTTAATGGGACGTTTTGTAGTTAAGCATGGTATAGTTTACGGCATGCTCATCTAGGAGTGGACACAAGAGAGTGCCCCCGCAAGCTAAACAACTAATATCACTTTACATTTTTGCCAAGCTTCCTCAACCGTTACAACCACAGCTGAAGAGCAGATCTCATGCTGGACTTGTGCAGTGGCGGACCTTCGTCGAGTACGAGGAAGAAGTTGCAATGAGGTGCAAGAATGATGCCGAGAAGATGGCGGAAGAGAGAAATGATTTGATTGTTCAGTTAAACGGATTTCTCGCCTGTAAGGATACGTTAAACTAAATGATTAATCACGTTACAGTTGTGGAATCCAAACTTGTTGTTCGGGTGGTGACAGGGGGGCATCTGTGGGTGGATCAAACCCAAGTTTTCGGAGTACCGTCCAGTGCCGATCGGTCGCGATTTCAAGGCACACCGGTTGTGTTGTAGAAAGAATGTGAAAAAGTGAGCATTGAGAGTTAGCACGAATGTAGTTGCTTCCTGTGCGCCTGTCCTGCCATCCCCTTGACTCGTGCCTCCACCCTCTGAGAGCCACGACCACGTGACTCCTGCCCATTCACATGCATAGCAATACGTAACTGAACGAAGTACAAT